>CAOJBK010423565.1:0-10528 GCA_948294925.1 Codiaeum variegatum | reverse complement strand
ATGGTCTACCCGTTAGACAAGCCACATTTCCCATTGATCCCTTATTGATAATGAGGGCCTCTTTTCCTCTGTTTACTTTGCTCGCACTGGCTTGATCTGTCTTCACAAAGCCTTTTTAGATAACCATTTTTAATGAGCCTCTTTATCTCATCCATCAACGTTCTACATTCATTTGTATCATGCCCATGAGTAGCGTGAAATTTGCAATACTAGGCCTTATCTCTCTTGTCCGAATCTCCTCTCAATGGCTTTGGCTTTTGCCACATATCTTTACTCTAGAAGGAGGTGAATACCACCTCTGAAGCTGATGTTAGCAGAGTTAAGTTTGAAATATCCAGGGTGTTCCAGATTTTGCCCATAGCCTTCTGTGTAGAACTAGTTGTCTCCACTTTCTCAGCAGTGTCTTTCTTTTTGGTCTTCTTTTCTAGCTCCGAGGCCACCTCCTTTGCTCTCCTTTTTCCAACTGGCTATTCTTATAGGGGATGTATTTCTAGGCTAGCACCATGTCACTTCCAAGGTCTGTGGGTCTTTACCACTGAGGGCTTTAAAGTACCCATCATGAATGGTGCCATTTTATAGGGCTTCCACAGCTCTGGACTGGTTTAGTCGAGTCACCTTGAGGGAATCTCTATTGTATCTAGCTAGATAATCCCTCAAGGACTCTCCCTCATATTGTTTAAGCTGTTTCAGGGCTTGAGTAGTCATTTTTGAGGGTATGCTCAACCCAAAATGCCTCAAGAAACTTCTCTCCAATTGCTCAAAATTAGCCATGCTTTTCGGCTGTAATCGATCATACCATTTTGTGCCTTCTCCTTCTAAGGATCCTCTAAAGGCTCGACACTTAATGGCATCACTCATGTAATATAGCTTTATGGTATGCTTGTATTCCATTAAGTGGGCTATGGGATTAGCGAAGCCATCATATTTCTTGATGTTGGGAGCTTTAAATTTATCCGGCATGCAATACTCAATGATTTTCAAAACAAATGGTGATTTCAGAGCCACTAAGTTTAAATCACCAAAGATCCTTCCCTTCTTATGATACATCTCCTCTGTCATTATCTTTTTCACCTCATTTCTTAGCTCTTGGAGTCTATTTTGGCTTATGGCCTCTTGACCCTCTATTATATTCCTTCTCCCTTATGACTTTTCAGGGTATTCCCTCACATTACTTCCCCTTCTTTCATGATGGGAATGTGCAGCCACCGATCTAGTGTGCCTGGAGGGTTCTCTAATACTGCTTTCCAGAGACCTATTTCTCCTTCTATCTCTTCCTTTACACCCGATCTTTCTCTCTCCCTCCTTACCTCACCCACTTCTCCCTCTCTCAACCCCTTCCTCTTCTCATGTCATCTCAGCACTCATCCCCTCCTTTTTCCCTTTTAACCCCTCTCCTTTCTACCACCTCTAGCATTCTCTCCCATTACATCCCCAATGACTGACCTCAGCCTACTTCCTACTTCAGAATCTTCCCTTCTCTCCTTGTTTCTCCACTGTCATTCTTCTGCACCATTTAGATTAAGGCACCTATTCACTCTTCTTCCATTGGCACTCTCTAGGTTCCTAGGGGGTTGAGGTTTAGTGGTGGAGCATTCTCTATGAATTTCAAATCCTGGAGTAGGGTGGTCAAAAGTTAGACCGTTTAGGGTGAAGTGGTTTGCAAATTAGCTGAGGTGATTGGAGTGGGATTTTATGCACCAATTTGTGCTATCATAGTGAGGAGACTATTTAGGATTTGAGCTAGTGTTAAGTTTTCTGAGGTGGGTACTGTAGAAGTAAGGTTTGGTGAGAGGTACTAGTAATATTGCTAGGAGGTATTTGAACATTATCTTCAGGATCTTTCTCTAGGTTGTCTCCCATTTTTTGAGTAGGAGCTTTTAGCCTGTGGTTTTTTTGAAAAAGAAAGGGCTTTGAATAGAAGAACTGCCTCAAAAACTCAAATGAATAGAAAATCATTTCCCACAAAGCACGCTAATTGATAAGTGTAAACCAAATTAACAGCAATAAATCTTTCAGGCAGGTCGAGTATGATTAGGATGGTCTTGGATTTCTTAGCCTACAATTACATAAAAATCATTAGAGAGCCAGGCTGGTAGCCTAAAAATGGCCCTCCGATGTTTAAGTCAGTTTTAGGTTGTTGAAAGAATCCCTCAAGGTTTATACCTAAGAATTAAGAGAAGAAGAAGAAGAAGTTGAACATACCTGAGCCTTAAGCACATATGGCCTTATATAGGGATTCCTAGTATGAATCCATCTTGGATGAGATGACTGTGATGATTTCTTGGTGAGTAAGGATAACGTTGGATCAGATGTAGCTTTACTGAGGTCAATGTGGTAGGCATTTATTGGTTCACCACCTAGGATGCCCTCTTTCGTTAGTATTGTGATAGTACCTTAATGTGGTTACAGGTAGAGGGGACAAGCCACTGGCAGATGTGGGCCATGTTAGGGGGCGCGCACACTTGTACTATTATACTATCTGATCGGGATGGTTTGTCATTTTCTTCAGGCCATACTACCTATAACATCGGACTAGGGATGGTCTGATATCCTTTATTTAGAGATGTTGTCTAGGCCTATCTGGTCTGGGGATCCCCTTGCTCCTCTGGAGCACTCATTGTCTGACAGGCCAGGTCCTTACTCCCTAGTTGGGCCTCCCTAATGACCTAGGCCTGGCTCTTTCAGATAACCCACAAGGCTGGCCCCTATTAGTTACCTTTACAAAGTTATTATTTCTCCACCCAAAGTTAATGTGGTTACTCTAACCGGGGTTGTAAGTGTTAGAGTAGGGATTATTTTTAACCTTTGGCTGGAATCTATTTAAGACTTGAGACTCCTCTAACTCACTTGAAACAGGATCAAAACTGGAAGGTAAAATATTCACACCATGTCCAAAGATACCATATACCCCATACACCTCTTGAGCATGTACTGGTGTGCTTTCTTGCCTCTTCAGAAGTTTTACTTAGTAATTTAGCTCAACTATTTTCATTACCATATCCTTGCTATGTGACACTTCATGAGCAACAACTCACCTCACCCTTACACTCTTTTGCTGGGAATTAGTTCCTAGCATCTTAAACAATTATACAACTTCATTAGGGGTAACCTCACTCGTAAAAGCTCCAGCTGCATTATCCAATATCCAATGATTTTGATGCATTAGCAAATCATAAAAGAACTTATTCAATAATTATAAAGGATAATGATGTTATGGACATTGTATCTGCTACATCTTGAAATGTTCCCAAGCCTCATGAAAAGGCTTTTCTTCCATTTGAGAGAATGATGGAATCTTTGTGTGTAATTCAATAGCCTTTTGATGGGAGTAAAACTTTTGTATGAACTTTGTATATACTTCTTCCCAAGTAGTAAGAAAACATGGAGGAAAGGTCATCAACCATGTCTTTGCAACATCCTTTAAAATGTAAGGGAAATACCTCATCCTTAGTTAATCCTCAGTCAGACCTTTAAGAGGAATGGTCTGAATGATTGAGTAAAAATCTCAAATAAAGTTCAGGGGGTCCTTATTTGCCACTCCATAGAACGATGACAAAATATTGTAATGAATGGACTTAAGCTCATAGTTTCGTGATTCTGTCTCCTAATGGAAGCAAGAAGTGACCATACCAATGACTGATTTAGTAAACTCTTTCATTAGCCTCCTTTTGTCCCCCATGATTCTTGAAGGATCAATTACCACCTATTCCCTTGGTTTTATCAATCAACAATAACCTCCTCCTGATGATCTATTGGAGGATCTTGAATAACCTCTGGGTCCTTCTTGTTGTTTCATCCTCGATTTTCTGCTTTGATCCTGTGTACGTTATTAACCAAAGGAAGAACATATCCTTCAAGAGATCTTCTATTCATAAAATTGGGAAAAATAAAAAAAAGAAAAAAAAAACTAAAACTAATTGTATTAACAAAGAAACAAACCAATATTGCCTAAATAGAATTTCCTGGCAACTGCGCCAAAAACTTATTCGCCTCAAAATATATTATCCAACAAAGACTGCAAGTATACGAGATATCATAGCATAGAATGAGAACCCAAGGTCGTATCTCTCACGAAACTCGCATGGGCTTATTAATTTGTTTCAGAAAGTGCAGTTAAAGTAAAAGAATTTTGATTTTAGAAAGTTAATTAAACTAAAACAAACAATGTAAATATGTGATATGCAGTTATGTGAAATGGTCTAGAGATCTTTACGATTCGCAGTCCATCGTCTATGAATTTAAGCAATTGGATCAATGAATTATGCTAAACTATCCAATTTTTAATGCAATAATTCAATTAGAGCTTATTCTACTTGCAATCGCATTCATAGAAGTAACCTAAATAAAACATGAATTGATAACTAGATTTAAGACTGAAACTTATATCTCTAATTCATTTTAGAATCTCAATTAAATAGTTTCAGGGTTGGATTTCTACTCTCACTCCATCTCCCAAACCCTAAATTAAACTAATTGGTGATCAAACAATTATTTATAATCATTAAATCAATTCAATCAAGCAAAGTTGAATAATATCAAAGAACCCAATTATTATCATTCATATTAAGACTACTTCATGCTCAATCTCTTACAATGAAGAATTTAGTGCATGATTGGTTTAAATATCAAGAAATTAACAATGAATTCAATGGAAATCAATCTTAATCTCTTAACATAAGAATTACCCAAAGATAATTCAAACAAAAGAGTTAAGACTATAAACCTCAAGTAAATTGCAGAAAATACCGATCTCCTTGGAGAAATTCAGCTATATCCTTGATTACAAGCCAAATTAAGATGAAAATCAACTTGAACAATGAAAACTATATGAAAACTATGAATAAAATAACTCTAAACCTCCCAAAATAGAGCCTCCCTCACTAGATATTATGTTTAATACGTAATAAGATGATCGAAATCCTTCAAAAAGTTGCATTTATAGTTGTTGTTAAAACTCATCTACATGGCTAGATCGAAGGTGCATGGTCCTGTACAAAGGCATTTAGCCTGTGCAATTGATGTAATTTTACTTAGAGAATGGCACGACTCAAATGGAATCAGCACGACCTTATTGTTCATACGCACGACCCGCGCCGTGATGGTTCTTTGACTCTTCTCAATACAGTGAACAATATGAGTTGTAAGTCAATGGTATGCCCATTTTGATGATCACCATAGCTTGTGCATCAATGAAACTCCTTGGAACCTACCAAAAATTGCATACATCAATCCCGCTCCTCAGGAACTTCGTCTTTCGATCCAAAAACACTATTTCTGTGTCAATTCTTGATTTTCTCTAAACAACACTTAACAAACACATTAAATGTAATCTTTGGATAAAAATAGACTCAAATATTAGGGAAAGATATATAATATTATACCTAGAACAACTATCACAGTATAGGTTGAG
Organism: Codiaeum variegatum; assembly: GCA_948294925.1. Classification (NCBI taxonomy): domain Eukaryota; kingdom Viridiplantae; phylum Streptophyta; class Magnoliopsida; order Malpighiales; family Euphorbiaceae; genus Codiaeum; species Codiaeum variegatum. The sequence goes on along the minus strand of CAOJBK010423565.1, from coordinate 5,118 downwards.
TAATCAAGGTTGTAGCCCTCACGGAACTTGCTATTTTTTATCTCTTTGTTTTGGGTTTGTAATTAAAGTAAAATAGATTTTATTTAGTAAAGGAAAATAACAATAAAACTAAAAGCATGAAATTAAATGCTAAAAGTAATGTAATGGATATGAATGTCTAGAGATCCATAGTCGATAAGTCAATCGTCTATGAACTTTGAGATTGGGTCAATCAATTATGCCAAAATGATATAATTCTCGATAAAATCAATCACTAGAACTTATCCTATTAGCTATCATATTCATAGAAATAATCTAGCAAAAACATGAATAAAAAATTGAATTTAATCTTAAAACTTATATATTAACTCATTTTAGAATCCTAATTGAATGGGTTTCTAGTTTGAATTTCAACTCTCGTTCCATCACCCAAATCCTTCATCAAACAAATTGGTGATCAAGCAAATATTCATAATCAAGCAATCAATTCAATTAAGCTTAAACAATTTATAATAAAAAGACCTAAACACAAGTTTCATATCATGACTATTTCATACAAATCCTTAAACAAAGGGAATTTAGCTCATAATGAAGGAAAACACCATCAAATTATCATTAATCATCAAATAAGTCATGTTTAATCTCTCAATACAAAAACCCAATGAAAATTTAAACAAATAAGATGAGAATTTAAACCTTTGAAGAATATTACAGAGAATTCTTCAATCTCATGAAGACTTATAGCCAAAATAATCCTTACAAGCCAAATTGATGAAGAAAATCATAAATTTAACCAAATCTAGTGTAAATTTGAGTAAATCTTAGTCCAAATCCTTGAAGAAGTAAAAATCTAGCTCTAAATCTCTTTTCAGGTATGGAATAATACCTAACACAGAGTAAATTAGCATCTTATACTCGGCAGACTCGACTGGTTTGCATGGGAAAAGCAGATGTGCATGGCCTGTTTAAATACTTCACACCCGTGGAGGACCTTGATTTTCATCCAAAGAGACGCACGACCAGTTTTCCATTTGCACGACCAAAACCATGATTTGCACGGCCCGTGTAGACGCTGCTTTTCAAATTAGTAAGGCATATGGCCTGGGAATCATATGTATGGGAAAAACACTATTTTACATGGCCCGTGCATATGCTTTAGTACTTGAATCCTCCCAAAAATTGCTCCATTGAACTTGCTTGCTCAGGAATCTCACTCTTTTCTTTAAAAACTCTAATTTTGCATAGATTCCTATACTTAACTGAAAATCATTTAAACAAACTGATTAAATGCAATTTTTGCAGATAAATATACCTAATTATCGAGGAAAAATAAGTAAAATTATGCCCAGAACAACTCCTCCACACTTAAGCTTTGCTTGTCGTCAAGCAAAATAGAACCTCAACAATGCCTTGATAAAAAAACTCTCTCAATCAAGTCACATGAAACGGAAATTTCAACAACCTTTCATATAAATCAAAGTAATAGTTTTCTCGATTAACTAACTAAACTCCAAACTCATAAATTAGTTTCAAAAATTTCAATGACATGTTAGCATCCCTAAACATAAAAATTAAAGTTAATTAACTAAGCATACTTCTTTCAATTATACATAATCTAAACAATGCAAGTATAAATTTCCATACTCAGTAACCCCTTCAGAAAATAACATACATCTCATGCAATTTTTTTTAAATTCATGCATTATTCTTCTCTCTCTCTCTCTCTCTTAAAAGGTATTTTAAGAAGCTCGACTTAACTGACTAAACACTTTGTGGTCCCGACCCCAGTTACTCAGCTAGTCACAAATGTCATCTGGCTACTAGCACTTTTGATGGTTTCATAAATTTATTATGCTTTACACAAAATGGAAACCGACGGAATAGGATAATTATTTTCAAAGCTCCTTGCTTATTTGTGCACAATTATTTTTACATTTCATGCATGCTATTTCAAAAAGGAAAGTTCAGTTCCTAAGATTACTACAGATGTCTTGCCAAAATTCAAATCATGCATCATCAAAATCAGAAATGCTAAAAAATTTAGCTAAAATTTTGAAATTTAATTATGCCAATATGCTAAATAAACATTTTACTCATGATTATCCAATTCGAAACTTATCCACAAACCAAGAAAATCTAGATAATAACCTATATGAACAATTGATTTCAAAAAAAAGTTTTTGAGAAAAAATACATGACTTAAAAGAGATTGTGAATTATCAATACATTGTCAACACTTGTTTTTTCTCGATTTCAACATACATTCACTTAATGCATATTTAAATAAAGCATTCAAAGCACAAGCAATACACCCCCTCCCAAACACACACACACACACACACACACACACACACACACACACACACATACACATACACTTATTTCACACATTGTCTTTAATGTGTTGAAATGAAAAATAAAAAGTAAAAGAGAGGTAAAAAGGAAACTGCCTTGAATAGAAGATGTCCGGCTAAATGGCTATGAGTGTGAGGCAGACAATATCGCTAAATTACCATAAACCAAAGAAACTCACAAAATAAAAAGTTAACGTAATAAAATCATCCAAATATAAAACACAATAGAAAATAAAATAGTATCCAATATCCAAAAATAAAGAAAAACAAAAAAATAAAAGTAAAAGGTGGTAAACAGGTAATGGTCCATTACTGGCTTGCAATATCATCATTGAAGGAAATCTCCTCCACATCATCCTCATATTCCTCTTCCTCAGACCAAGGCTCAGACTCTGATTCCCCAAGCTGATATGTCTTCTCGGACTCTTAATCAGAATAAGTCTTCTATTGCCTGGTGGACTTTAGTGGTGCCCTCTTTGAAGTGTAACCCTACTGCTACCAGTACTCATTTAAGGAGCTGATAGTGCACTCTTGGTAATCCACCTAAGAAGATGGATGATCTATTGCTGGTTTTATGCAAGGTGGTACTCATTACCCTTCACTCAGCAGAACTGACGCTAAAATGGGGTGACCTTCCTCTCTTCCTCTTCTTTCTCTCTATTATCAACCACTTTGAATGCACCTCCAACCTATGAAATCAAAGCTCCTACCAGCTAAAAATGAAGAAGGATAAGGAGGCGGTGCTAAAGTGGATGGACCGGTAATAGTAGAAGTACCGACTGATGAATTAGGTGGCACTGTTGAGGAAGAAGATGTAGCTCATAATGGAGGCATGAGAGGTGGTGGTGGGACCTCTGTAGCAGGAAGGTACTGAAAATCTAGTTATGAAGGAGCCTCTTTAGCTAGAACTATCCAATTATAGTCCAAGTACTTGAACCTTTACACATCTAAAAACTCTGGAGCATTATCTCCAGTCATCTCAGGAATACCATCCAAAACTCCTAACTGATGGGCCAAATGAATAATGTATGACCCACTAACTAAATGTCCTGAATCATTCCTCCGAGACTGCTCCCTGAAGAAATTCACAAGAATGTAGCTCACATTGCATCGAACATTCTCCTTTATGCAGCCAAAGAAAAATAAATCTATGGATTACACATGGCATGTGCTACTACACCGTGTTGTGCCATATGCACCAATAACTGATGCATGACACACATGCTAAAATTTGTGTAGAATTTGTCCTTTCGCCTGCCCGACCTCCATCTACCCACTTTAGTTGTATACCGAGGCCAAATATCATCAACTGCGTTGGCGGCTGTGAAGTTCATAATAGCTTGTCTGTACTCCTGAGAATCCATCTCCATCTAGGCATATAGTTCGAAGTGTCTCTCAAAATAATCGACACTTATGTGAAATGGTATACCCCCATGGTGGAAATCCACCCACTTATTCCAATCATATTTCTTACCCTTAAATTTGAAAGAGCAGTAGAACTTTAGGGTAAGCTCCCTCCATGCTAACTCAGTCACATTACACATATTCCTCTAACCCATCAGATTAACCAAGAGCCAAAGCTCATCATCCAACCCTATACCCTGTATGATTGCCCAATTAATGATCCAATGTGGCATAAACAGCTTATTGGACAAAGCCACAAGTCAAGATCTCGATGTCCTAACATCAAACTTCAGTAGTGGATGATTTGGTATGAATGCCCAATCCTTAGGTGCCAATGTTGGAATAGCTGGTGGTTGTGTGGTCCGAGCTTGTTTCTTGACCTTAGCCTTAGCTGGTACCTTTTCCTTTCCTTTCCCTTTATCCATCTATAAAATAGAGAAAGAAACACCAACCCAAGCAATGCCAATATTGCACAACACACAATTATTAGTTCAAACTCACAATATTCAACCAATGGCAAATGAACTAAGAACCTAAGCTACACCAAGTGCCAATGCTCAATTCTATCAAAGAATAACTAGAAATATCATTTAGGTTCAAGTATAATGAATACAACTCCCAAAATTATGTAAAAAACTCATTAGGGAATTTGTTTTTGAATGCTTGACATGCACATTGTAAATGTAGTTCTTAAGCATTAATTGGACATACCCAACACCCCAAAATCATCACATAATAAAATGCAAAACCAAAATCTCTAATCAAGTGACAAAGATTCAAACTTAAACCTAGGGTTCATAATTCAATCTAAACATTTTTAAACTACCATATATTAATAGATTTAAGTGAGATTACAGGAGTTGAAAGAAAGAAACTAAAGCAAAATTATGTATTAAAAACTCCTCCAATGGTTCATTCATAGAAAATAATCTAAGAATGACAAAATTTTTAGAAAAGAAACATACCGAGTATGCAGGTGAGAAACTTGATTGGAGATGATTGTTTTGTGTAATTTTGAATGGGATGATGAAAATTAGATGAAGTATAAGCACACTTAATGAATGACATAATGAGTTGGAGAAATTAGGAGAAGAAGAAGTAAGTGTCGAGCTCATATGTGTGTTTAAGTGTTTAAGAATGAGAGAGAAAATGGTAGAGGTTCACCCACGCCTTACAGTTAAGTTCGATATGAAGGGCGAATACGGAGTCGCACAGCGGAAGACCGAATGTTGCCCAGAATTGGACAGCATTCTGTGTGAACAGTAACAGTTCGATTTTTTTTTAATAAAACATTTTCCATGCCAAAACACTTTGACATGGTATGGTTTAGATATTCATTAAACTTTTTAACAAATAAGTAAACAAAAAAAGGACCCATACT
>CAOJBK010422668.1:0-10310 GCA_948294925.1 Codiaeum variegatum | reverse complement strand
AGTTCGTTCAAATACCTCATAGAAAAGCATGTCTTAGACAACAAGATGGCTATATGGATTGAAGTCTTGGAAGCTTATAATCTCAAATACATTTAGAGAAAGTCCATCAAAGGTAATGTCATAGTCGATCAACTAGTTACTTCCCCAACGGATGATCATTAGGAAGAACCTGAGTTTCCTAACGAAGACATTCTTTTCCTATAAACTGAAACATGGAAGCTATACTTTGATTGAGCTCCAAATCACAAAGTTTATGACGTCAGATTGGTGTTTTTTACACTTATCGATGAAAGCTTACCTCTAGCAATCAAACTAGATTTCGAGGTAACCAACAATGAAGCTAAAAATGAAACATGTGAATCTGGGTTAGAATCAGCTCTCCAAATTGGCATAAAAAACTTAGAAGTCTACGATTACTCCAACCTCATTGTCTCATAAGCCTTGGGCAAATGGAAAATCATAGAGGAGTAATTGATTCCTTACTATAAGCACCTCAAGGAGTTGGCCAACATCTTTAATAATTTGTCATTTCACTACCTTCCAAGAACTCAAAAGAGATTTATGGACGCACCTGCTACTTTGCATATACGATAGAAATATGTGATAGGTTCATTATCCATCCTATTTCAATAAGCACCAATCGCCAATTGAGTTTTTAGGCTCATTACATGAACATTCAAGTTGAAGAGAAACCATGGTACTGGGACATCTACATCTACCTCACTAAAGGTGAATATCCTAAAGATGCCTCCAAATTAGAAATGAGAACCATTAGAAAATTGGCCAGTGGATACATTCCCAGAGGTGACATCCTCTGTAAAAAGACAATGAATCATCTTAGATGTGTCTCAGACCAAGAGGCTAATATGATCATGGAAGAGATCCGTGGTGGAACAGATAGCACCCACATTAAATGTTTGGGCATTATCTCACAAAATCATGAACCAAGGTTACTATTGGCTTACTATGAATGGGAACTATGCACGATATGCCTGAAGGTTCCCAAAGTGTTAAGAGTACTCTAAGCTCTAGAAATTTCTATCCTCTTCACTCAATCCTATTACTACTTTATGGCCCTTCACTATTTGGGGTATCAACGCAATTGGCAAGATCTCACCAAAGTCTTCTATCGGCCATGAGTACATTTTAGTGGCCATTGACTACTTCACTAAATGGGTTGAAGCTACTCCTTACCAAGTCCTCAATTCCAAGAAAGTGGCTCAATTACTCAAAACCAACATCATCATAAGGTATGGTGTTCCATATAATATCATCTCTTATAATGACTCACACATTCAGAAAGAAGTCGTTACACTCCTGAAGAAGGAAAAGATTGAGCATATAGGTCTTCCCCATACAAACCTAAGACAAAGGGCGCAGTTAAAGCTGCCAACAAAGCATTAAAGCACAAGCTTTAAAAGATTATTAATAATCACAGAGGTTGGTACCTACATCTACCAAGCGACCTCTTTAGGTATAGAACAACATACAAGTCAGCTACTAGAGCTACCCCCTATTCGCTAGTCTATGGAATGGAAGCAATCCTCCCCATAGAGTTGGAAATTTAGATAGCCATAGTTCTTCAAGAAGCCCAGATCTCTGAACTTGATTAGTAATAGGCCTATTATGATCAACTCAATGCTATTGATGAAAAAAGGATGGAAGCTCTCCACTACACACAAAACTATCCGATCAGGCTTACTAAACATTTCAATAATAGGGTTCGAAGTCGCAATCTTCAGGAAGGTGACTTATTTCTCAAAGAGATTAGACAAGTTGTGCAAGACCCTCGAGGGAAATTCAGACCTCCTTGGAGTGGACCACACATTATAAAAAATATCATGTCAGGTGGAGGCGTCATCCTGATGGATGTCGACGGCAATGAATTCAACCATCCAACCATTCTCGATCAACTCAAGAAATACTTCATATAGTTTTCTTATTGTATGAGCATGCATTAAAGCATCACATTACCAAACAAGAACTATGTGGACATGATTCTTCAAAAATTATCATGTACTTCACTTTTCCAAAATATTTTTTGTAAGGAGATACGTAGGCAGCCTTTACAAGCATGCTCCAAAGCATTCAATAAAATTCAATTTTTCATCTCATTTGGGCTCTTTAACATTGTATGCAAGAGTTAAAAAGAATAAATAAACAAATCAAAAAAAGAATGAAACTCGCTAAACTGAAAACCCAAATGGGTGACTTAGGTAAAATTTATGGTACAGCCTGCTAGAGTGAAAATCGAAAAAGTGGTCTAGGTAACAATTCAGGAAGCTCGTTAAGTTGAAAACCCAAAAAGGGATGCTTAGGAAAAAATAAGAGCTTAAATAAAATAAAAAATTTTATTGAGATCTTATCATCTTTTGGAACACCCAAAATAAGATATTTGAGATAGGAAAGAAAAATAAAATAAACAGAGTTTTATTTTCAAAAAGTCTTATTTTTTTCTAAGGTTAGAACTGAGGCTTAATCTTCAATCTCAGTCAAAAGAGAAATGCGCTTTGTCTTCTCCTTCTGCCAATAACCCTCGATCCACCACTCAAGATGGTGTCCAGACTTACCATAATCATCACCTGGGATGAGCATATCTCTTGTGAAGTCCCTAATCCAATAAGAGAGGACAGCTCTAGCCACTCGGTCATTCATTGTGGTTGCTGCGAAAAAATGACCATCTGAGGGCACATCCTGATCATGTCCAATGTGACAAAGGACTCTGGTAGCCTGATACCAAGTCACATGCTAAAAGACAAGTAGATACATGTGTTTAAAGCCTTGACACCTCAGAATAAACCACTTGATAGTGTACCAATCAGGCTTCCATAGCCAATTTGAAGCACTTAGCTCCAATAGTCAGTTAATCCATTCCCTCTCAGAGCCAAAGTAAATGGCGATCTTCCTAGTACGATACCAAATAGCAGAGTATTCTGGCCTGTTAGGTCCAGGAATAATTCTGAGATGGTCTCTCAGCCAAATATGAAGGGAAAACACATAAGTCAGAAGAACCTCAAACCATGCTAAAACAGACAAGCGGAAAATGGTCTAAGTCCAGGAACAAAAGCGGACTGATAGTCCAAGGTTCCCTGGAGCTATAATAGCAATCAAGGCTCAGCAGTGTTTTAGCCAAAATCATGCCCATAATTGACTTACCTTCACCCATCTGGAGTATCAGCTCAAATATCCTTGCATCTACCCATCTAATTGGACCCACAAAAATATAGCCTGTAGTCAGTACAAAGGCATGGCCATCAATCTCCGAGCCATCCAAAAGGGGTCATCCTTTGATTCCTCCCAAAATCTAAAGGCCAACGTAGGCAGGTCAACTAAATCATCTTTCACCATATCCGAAGAAGCTTCCATACTCAAATCCAATAACCTCTTGAATAAGTTAAAATAACCTAATGCTCAACTGGAATAGCTTCGGGGTTCATACCAAGCAAAAAGGAAAATTCCTCAAAAGTCGAACACATCTCATCCATACCAGCACCAAATCAAAATACTTGATCAATAAGATCCCAAAATTGTATGCAAGCTTTCATAAATTTCCAATTAATCTTAACACCCCTAAAAGTTGGTAAAGCTAACATACCATACACCCCGAGGTTGATTCTCTGCACTTTGCTTAGCTTCTAACACCATTCAGGCATCACATGGCTAAAAAAGGGCTTTATGTTATGGTTAAAAAGAAAAGAAACTAACTTATTCTGCAAAATAATTTTACTTCCAAGTCATTTTCTGAGTCAAAAATCATTTTTCGTACTCCTATTTATAGTGGCACGTAAATCAAGATAGAAAAAACTGAGTTCAGAAGGCTAAATGCATAAAACGAGACAAAATGCACATGTTTCAACTAACACGCATGCGTTTAGGACAAAATGCTTACTTTTGTACTAAAATGTATGCGTGAATGGCCTGACGCATGCGTTGGCTGCCATGTGTAGCGCAGTGATTTGGCCCATCGAAACGATCCATTTCAACTCAATCCGATTCTGTTTTTACTCGATTTTTTATCCAAAATATTTTCAAACTGAATTTTCTAAGTAAAATCTTTCATAAAATTAGAAAATTATGAGAGTAAAAAAATGAAAATGTATCGAAATTTTTTCATAAAAGTCAAAAGTTCAAAATACCAAATAAAAATTGAATTGTTTTTACAAAGCCCATAACTGAGGCCCAAATACAGTCTACATGTTGAGATAAGTCATGCATCATCCTCAGGCTTAGGCTCCTTAACCTCCTCCTCCTCCTCCGTGGGATTGGCTCGTGCACCGTGTCACCTGACAACTCTTCGATCTAGCTGGCTCCTCAGAAGGCTAATCTCAGAAAGTGACGTGCTTAAATGGAACATAACCTTCTGATGGTTGTCTACACCTAGGCCATAGAATAAATCGGGAACCTGCAAAGGTTAAAATGAAATAAAAAACTGTCTAATAACAACTACTACTAAAGGTAAAAAATGTACCATCTCTAGAAGCTGACTGAAATCTACTCTAGGAACCTCAGGTAAGTAGTCATGGCCGAATTACTGAACTTGACTAGTGCCCTATGCATCATTCTAAGAGACGTTGTCAGTGATCTGAGGCAGAATGTGTCAAGGTTGACTAGTATTGGTTGGCGTATAAGATAAAGAGCACCCATACTTGAAGAGCTAAAACCATTGTGAGGTGTGGCTTGACGACTACCCCTACTAGGAGGCCTTCACCTCGCTATCGCAACACTCCCTCTCTGAGTCTAGCCATAGTTAACGTGAAATGTGCGCATCCCAACCATTAGATGAGATGTCACAAAGTTTTGGTATGAGACGTCCATGAGCAAATAGTCTTCATAAGCTCTCCCGTCTCACTAGTAAGCCTGAAAGATACCAGACATCTTCTCTCTCATCTTTGTGGAAGGGTCAACAAGCACAATCCTCTCCTCATTCAGCTGAGCCACCACTCGCTCCCTGAGGAAGAACTCCATCAAAAGGGTCGAACCAATCAGAATCCACCTCAAGGTGGCAATAACCCCAATAACATCTAAATCCACACCCTCAAGCTGAATCATATGGAAGGGTCTCCAGATGACCTAATAATACCAAAGTAATAATGAATCAAAAATCCATCATGTGGAACGAGTAAAAGTTTTCAGAACATACCTGAGTCAATGTCACCAAAATATGCCATTAATCAGAGAAAGAGTGGTTATCCTGCTCAAGGAGCCAAGACTCATTACACCATATCCTCCCTAATAGAAAGGGAAACTCATTCCATATCATGATGTTGGGGGAAATAGTCCCGAAAATGAGAAAAGCCCCTAAGCTGTAAAGAGAAAAATAGACAAATTCAGCAAAGTTAGCAAGACAAATAGAAAAAACAAAAGAATAATACTAACCTCCCACGCAATGGCAGTCAATAGAATGGCAGCACTGATAGCATCAGACAAGATGTCCATCCCTCTATACGTCATGGCCAAACCAGATCCAGCCTAGTCATACTCTCCTAGATCATCCAAATCCTCCAGAGAAGCTAGGATCTTAAAGTCTACCCAATTGGCCTTATTGTACAGAAACATGGTCGATAAGATGATTAGTATGCAAACCCTAGCACATTGGTTAACAATATAGTGTACTAGGTTCATCCAAGTTAACAGGTCCAACAAGTTAGTCCTAGCAATCAGACCATGAGTGATGCAGCCCAATCGCTCCCCTAGCGAGTTACCTAACTTGTGGCGTTGTCCTGGGTCCACGTTGAAGGTAACTGTCCTTCGCCCAAAGCACATTCTAGTCAGACATGCCCACTCAAAGGGGGTCATCATCATCTCACCCACCAGTAAATGAAAGGTATTGGTGGTTCACCACCATCTCTCAGTAAAGGTGAATATCAAGTTCATATTTGGGGAATGATCCACATCTAGACTCAGCTAGCCTCCCAAGTGTACTGGAGTGACGCGTTGGGCAACAACCTCATGAGCCCATCAATACAATCCCAACAGATCAAACCAGGCTTAAATCGGACTTTAAAATGACCCAAAAAACTAAAAAAATTGAATCGCATCAAATCGAACCAGTCCCAACAACCAGGCTCAAATGATGCACACATTTCACCACAAACACATACATTTTGTTCCTCAGGGTTCTGGTGCAAATCCTTATAAATTTGACCTTTCAGAACAGTTTCAGGTTCCAGTTTTTCCTATTTTTCTAAATTCAAAAGCACTTAAACTGATTTTCTAAGCTTTTAAACACTTCCTAAACATCACAATTCCTGTTCAATCGATCCAAGACTTGGGAATTTTCACAACAAACACTACGATTCCTATCAGTTCGGACGTTCAATCCTTCCAATTCCAATTCAGATAAATAAACACCAGTACTCTATGAACACAATGGAGACCCTTTCCAGTTTCATCAAGCACTCTGACCCACTGATTCCAAAGTCCTACAAAGCAAAGGTAAAATCAATATAGTATATCATTCTCCTCTTAATTTTCAAATTACTTTAATACTGAATTAAGGCATCTTTTATCAAAAACTAAATTTAAGCCCTTTAATCTGATTAAGGCATATTTATGGAAAACCTTATTTTCATAAAATCAATTTAGTCAAACACTAAAATGATATTAGGTAATTAAATCATATTCAAAATCACTTTTTCATTAATTAAAGTCTGAAATGGTTAATGGCCTATTGGTTAACAATTTTGCTGAATAAAATTGATTAGCTTTTGAACACACAATCAAACCATCCCATTGTTATCAGAACACCCCCGCCTTTCGTGAGAAGGGAGACTAGCGTAGGGTTTGATTCCCATTCAAAGGGATAAGCTTGAAAGCCTTTCCATGGCTTCAACTCCAAATTTATGTTTTCTTTATTTTCTTTGCATGCTGTGTTCTTATTGTTGCTATTATTTTGTTATCTTTATTCGTTATTGTGTTTGGAGTGTTTGCTTTATTATTTCTCATATTATTGCTATATTATTTATTGATTTGTTTTAGGGAATGTGTTCTTCTCTCATATCATAAGACTGGAGGGGAGATTCCCTGATTTTTATTGTTGTTTTGGTAATTGTAATTTACTGCTTTCTTTGGGGTGATGTGCCTTCCTTAAAACTTGAAGTGGGCTAGAGGAGGGACCCCTAGTCAATCTTTGTTTTACCGTTTTATGTGATTGTCATATGCATTATAACATATTCATGCATTCATACTTATTGATATATCTGTTCATACAGACACAAAAATCATATTTTAACTGAAATCACATACTTTTAAGCCAAAAGTTATTATGTAAAAATGGTAAAATTTTGTTTTTCATTAAATGTTTTATCAGATTATGAATCCCCGAATCCTCTTTTGTTCCAAAAGAATATATTGGGTAAAAATCATTAATTTTTCTAAAATGGAGTTAATTAAAAAGGTTTCTTAATCGCCTTAGAAAATTATTTTCTTAAAGTATTAGGTGGCAACTTTGTACACTAATCACACCACATGTAAGCTAATGAGCACATATGGATGCACAAATATGGGACCTGACCACAATTCATGATGCCATATGCAATCCGTTCCCTCGTGGTTGGCTTCATCAAGCTATAAACTCAAAGGCGCATAAGGGAAATCCTGCGAGCCGCTCGGGTAGGGCCTCACACTACCCCAAAAGCTCAAGTATCCAAGGTGTTTTATTATCCCTTGTACTTTATGTAGTTTAAACATTGAAAAAGCTTTAGCCGATCTTGGAGTGTGTGTTAGTTTGATGCCCTATAAAGTCTTTATGGCTTTAGATTTAGGTGAACCCAAGCCAACACATCTTAGCATCCAATTAGATGATAAGTCTATTATTTACCCTGAGGGTATTATAGTGGATGTGTTGGTCAAGTCTGGCCACTTTATTTTTCCTATTGATTTCATTTGGTTGAGATGGAAAATAATGTTTACAACTCTTTCATTTTAGGTAGGCCCTTCTTGGCCATAGACCGTGTAATCATTGATGTGTATGAGGGTAAGTTAACCCTTAGAGTTGGTGATGAAAAATTGTTTTCCAACTCTAAAAAACTCATGAGCACACACTCCCCTTTGAGAAAATTAATTATTTTGCATTATGAAATAGAAAGTTCAAAGGAGGATTTAAATATGGTTAACAAAGTTTCTAGTAAGTGTGTTGAAAAATAGGGAAAGGAAGAGTCGGAGAGCAAGGAAATGATTTCGGAGGAACCCTTATGGAAGGAGGCTATGAAGCCCAAGAAAGGGGCTAAAAAGAAGGTAAGCATGAAGCTTAAGAAAGACAAAGAGCCAAAGCTTAAGTAAGGTGATCAGGTATGGTTACCAAAATTCCTTCTTGAATCATGCTTGAAATAGTTGAACTCAAGCACCCATGGAGCCATCAATTTGGCATGCCTTGTCCTAGAGAAATTTGGGTTCCATGGAGAGCATAGTGAGTCATCTGGGGTAGGGTGAAAACCCGACCCAACGTCTAGCTAAGATGACATTCAAGAAATGCTTGGTGGGTGATAACCTACTAGTTTAAAGTTCAATAATTTCCTTTCATTTTTAGTTAGTTTTTTTTTTATTTTCTTGAAAAAAAAAGAAATAATGCTTTGTCTAAGGGTTTTATAGGTGTTTTAGAGCTCAATTCGGCAAGAAAAGGTGAGCAGTTTGAGCCACTAGAGGTCCCAAAAAGCCATGGTATGAACCGAGGTAAGTATCTAACATTTTTCCATTAAAAAAACATACTTTTCACCTATCACTATATGGCTCATGGGCTTTGGCTCAGATCGTGTGAGAGGACCATTTAATTCTATCAAAGGCAGTAGAAAAATGAAGGTCTCCCACTATCTAGCTCGCGAACCGTGGCGCAGACTGTGAGACAGAGGCATTTTTTGACAGAATTGGCAGAAGCAAAATAGAGGACTTATATGGTCTGGCTCATAGACCGTGGTACAGACAGTAAGCCTCTATTTTACTAACTTAGTGGGGCCCATTGTTAACCTAAAATTCACACCTATTTAAATCCTCTTTAACTCCCCAACCACCCCCTTTAGCATTTTTTGCATTTTTCACTTTTCAAACACAATAACACACTCTCAAATCATTCCGAAAGATTCAAGGCTAATTTTCTGTAAATTTCTTCAAGAATCATAGGTTTTTCATCTTTTTCTTTCTCTTTTCTTTGTTTTTCTGTTTTTATTTGTTTAGTTAGTTATTTATTCTCTGTCTTTAAAATAGCATAGATAATACATGGTAGTATGAGTATTTAGGTTTTTGTGAAATTTTATGAATTATTATGAGTACAATTAATTCTTTTTGCTTTTAGCTTATATTTCTTTGCATAAATTTTGTGTTCTTAGTTTTACTTTAGCCTTAGGGTTTAGAACTTTATTTTTAAAATTTCTTGTGAATTCTTGAGAAAGTTGAGACTTTCTAAACTTAAATCCTTGTTAAATTCTAATTGGTTGAATATGAGAGTGTTTTTGTTTTTGAAAATGGCATGTGGGGTAGCTAAAAATTGTGCATGCAAGGTGTTTGATGAAATGCCTAAATGAGTAAGGGGTCTATATTTTTGTCAAATTTCAAACATTTTTTGTTTGTTATGCTTAGAGAGCGACCCCCTCTCATTTTGTATCATTTTACTTGTATGTACTTCACACCAAGCACATTGTTTACCTTGTGTACGCAATTTGCACTATGTGTGGGGGTTTTGGACTTGAGCAGGGTGATTTGGGCTATTTATTTTGGTTATTTGTGCTACTTTTTATGGGTTAGTAACTGTCTAATTTTAGCTGTTACCATGTCGAAATTATTTTGCACTAACCACTAATGATATTGGTTTGCTTTGGTTCCTTTGGTGCTTGGTTGTTGTTTATGTAGGAAATGGGTCCAAGGAAGCAACCTTAATCATCCTCCAAGGCCCCAACCTCATCCAAAGCTATCAAAAAGTGACCGACTACCTCATTACCCATACAGAGCAAGAAAAAGGTAAAATATCCTGCTAGACCATGTGGCTTAGACCATGTGACTCCAATTTTTGCTATTGTCCTCCTTAATCCCCCAATGTAAATTTTGCTGCCAAAGCTCGCATGGTCTGGCTCACAGATTGTGGCTCAGACTGTGTGAGCCACTAAAAAAGCCCTATAAAAGGAAATTTTAGCCAAAATAGAAGAGGATCTTTGATTTTTGGACCCAGGAGCCACACTAAACCCTAGGAGCCGCTAAGAACTCAGAAATTGCAGACCAAGGAAGCAACTCCAAGGTGGATTTCCATCCTTTCATCTAAGTTTGAGCAAGAAACATCAAGGATTTAGAAGATTAAACTAGAATCTCTAATAAATTTTCTAGTT
>CAOJBK010422593.1:0-10310 GCA_948294925.1 Codiaeum variegatum | reverse complement strand
TTTCCTTGTTTCACTCCTTAAGTTAAGGAATTGGAAAGGAAGATGTGATGGGGTATAACTGTAAGTGGTGCACATTATCTTTTTGGTCTTCATCATTTTTCATAAAAAGGGAATTAATAGGGTTTCCAAGTGTTAGAAATGAGAGCTCTTAATCATGTTGAAGAAGAAGCAAGAATGGGCAAATTTAAGAAGAGTTTTACTAATTTTCATCTTCTTCCTCTTCTTTTTATCTTGTTGATAATGGTCAAATATATATAATTTTTACTTTGTTTCTTGGCCATTATCTGAGTCCAATTGTGTTTAATTTACTTGTTTAGTGTATTTTCAGTTATTCTAGGTCTAAACACCAATCCAGGGCTAAGTAACGTAAAACTTCAGATTTTACACGTAAATAAGGTAAAAAGGAGCAAGAACGAAGCAAGTGAAGCAATCATAGGCATCACTCATAGGCGTGACCAATGCTCGTGAGCAAGAATGGAGTTGCTAGACCTAGAATGCCAAGGTGGAAATTCATATAGTGGCTATTAATAAGGTCACGGGTATGGCTCACGACCATGACCAATGGCTGTGAGCCTATAAAAGGTTATTGTTTCTCAATAAGGCAATTAGGGCATTAGTCACGGGTATTAATCACACCTATGACCAATAGTCATAAGCACGCAAATTCCAGCACTATAAAATTGTAGACTGCAGAAAAAATAGGAAGCTTTTTTTAGAGTTTTTGCTAGTTCTTAGTTCTAAAATCCCTAGCTGGGCCAGGTTCATGGAAAAACACTCCAAGGAGCCAAATTTGAGTGGGATTAGCACATCAAGATGAAGTTCCAAGTAAGATTCAGTAAGGGTATTAAGGGTTTTGGGTATTGAGCTAAGATTCCATATGGGTTTCTTAGTTTCTTCCTCTTCTCTTTCTATTTTCTATTACATTCTTGTAAATATGCAGTAAACAATCTTTGTCTACCTAGATTAGACACGTATTTGCTATTTTGTATGGATTAATCAACTTTAATACCTAATGAATGTATATGGCTTTCTTCAAGTAATGTTTTTGATTCATAATTTCTGCATTTTCATCTTTAATAGCATGTTTAGGGATGATTATTGTTGCTCAATCTATGCTTGAAATAGAAAATTTAGGTTTTAAACATTAAAAAAATTTAGGTTTGCTATCCTTGTTAGAGATAAAGGTATAGATTCCTAGGGTTCATTGTTTTTCACTAATTTCTTAATGCTTTTTCTATTTGAATGGTTGTGACAAGTGATTCCCTTTAATTACTTAGGAATTAGAGGTTTGATTGCTTGAGAAAGGATTAAACCTAGTTTGCTTGTAAAAAACCCACGTGACGTTTGCTTGAAACTTTCATTGAGTTGTTGATTACCTGTGAAAATAAGTGAATACGATTTGAAATCTAGGTAGACGCTCCTCACTCTTGATTTTATCCTTGTGTTTAGTTTTTTCTCTATAATTGCTTAGTTAATTTAGACAAAGTTTAACTTTTTAGTCATAAACAAAACAAACTGTTGGTGAGCTAGATAATCATTTAGGAGATTGAGTTGGTGATTGATTATCCGAACCGTGCAAATCCCTCATCTTTTTTTTATGATTAACAAAAAGTTCTAATCGTGGATCAGGCTAATAAACTATTATACTAGCATTTATTTATGATGTCCACAAAAGAAGGCAGAGTTGTAGTCTCTGCTGAACATTGTCCAATTCCTCCCGAAATAGATTATTCCTACCCATTGGATTCTTTGTTCTCCTTAAAATCTCTTCCTTTCTTGAAAAAGGGACAGTGGGAGAGCGATACAGGCACTCACCGATTTTACTACTTCATACGACCACGTGCACTTGCGGGTGTATAAGGGAGGTGCATCATAAAGTTTTAGCACCGTTGTCGGGGATTTATTTGTGATTTGATATGATCAACATTAGCAATAAATCCAAAACTATTGATTTAGCCTTTATTTTCTTATTTATTTAATTTTGGTTACTTTTTCTATTTTATTTTAGATACTGGTTTATGACTAGGGCTAACTCCTTCGGAATTCTTCCCTATGATCCAGAACTCGAAAGAACTCTAAGAAGGGAAAGGCAAGTGAGGGAGTTAGCTTTGGCTGGAGATGATCCACTTCTGATTGATCCTGAGGAAATGTTTAACGGGAGGAAGAGGAAGGCGAGGTCGAAGACCTTAGGGTACCTAGAGTCAATATGGAGGGTTATAATGCTAATAATGGTAACAATGGAAATGATGGAGTTGAGGGAAATAGGGACCTTGTCAGAGAAAGGGCTGGCAATGATAATGGAATTGGTAATGGCAATTGAGTTGGAAATGGAAACGACAAAGGGAATGGCCAAGGGATAAGAGCCCTAATCCGTTAGACAATGCAAGATTTCGCAAGAGCAGACCTTAATGATCTGGGAGGTCCGATTAGAAGGCTGGTTGTAGATGCTAACAACTTTGAGATTAAGCCATCTATTATCCAAATGATATAGAATTCGTACTAATATGGGGGTCTTACTCATGAGAATTCGCACACCTATCTCGATGAGTTTGTAGAAATTTGTGACACCTTCAAGATGAATGAGGTGATGGAATATGCTATTAAGCTGAGGTTATTTCCTTTCTCCCTTATAGATAACTCGAAGAAACGACTCAAGTCCTTCCCCGTGGGCCACTTCACGGCTTGGACACAATTGGCGGCCGTAATTCTAGAGAAGTACTTTCCGTCCGCTAAGATCACAAAATTGAGGCATGAAATCTATTCTTTTATCCAACCAGAAGGAGAGTCACTGTATGAGGGTTAGGAGAGATTCAAGGATTTACTTCTCAAGTGCCCTCAACATGGTTTTTCCACATGGCAACTTATAGAGACTTTCACCAACGGTTTGACTTATGCAATTCGTCAAAACTTTATTTCGGCCGGTGGAGGAACTTTGGGAGATAAGACACCCAAAGAGAATTGGGATTTGATAGAGAAAATGTCCATTTCCTATTATCAATGGCTTTCATCCCCTAGGGAGGTTCTAATACTAAGGGCGCCGGGTGCACACTTCGTGGATGCTATAACATCCCTATCGGTACAAGTGGAAGCTTTAACTAAGAGATTCGATGTATTTACTTCGGGTACCTCTAGCGCACAAGCTATGGTGTGTGAGAATTGTGCTAGTGGTCACCACATGCAAGAATGATTATGGTTAGAATGAATGGAGGTCAAGAGCAAGTCAATTTTGTAGGGGGTATGCAAAGGAACAACCAAAACAACAATCCCTACTCAAATACCTATTATCAAGGTTAGAGGAAACATCCAAACTTCTCTTGGAGGGATCCAAATGAGTAAAGAGTTTCTCCACCGAGTTTCCAACCAAGACCTCCAATGCAATAACAACCTCTTCCCCCTAAGAAGAGCTCTCTAGAAGAACTATAGACAAATTTGTTCAATCCACAAACACAAGGTTTCAAGAGCAATATGCAATCAATAGGAGTACCCAAGCCTCACTACAAAATCTAGAGACCCAAGTGGGTTAAATCCCAAAGTTCATCCCAATCAGACACGCCAAATCAAAGGGGGTCATCGTCATCTCATTCATTGACAAGTGAAATGTATTGATGGTTTACCACTATCTCTCAACTAAAGCAAATATTAAGTTCCTATCTAGGGAACGGTCCACATCCAAACTTAGCCATCCTACCAAGTGTGCCAACTCCTCCTCGATAAAGTAAAATTGAGGATTATTGACAATGTCGTCTAACGGTGGAGCAACAAAATCTGGAATCATCTCTCCCTCCAATAAGGCACTCAACCATGCGGACAGGTCTTCATCCTCCTTGATAATATCAATCGGTATCATCCAAAATCCTCTCACTAAACTATAAAGGTAGAAAAAGAGAATTTAAAAGTGAAATGAGAATAAGAAATGTGAAGCAAATGAAGTTTTTAAGCCCTTTTATAGGCAAACCCTTGACAATTGCATTAAATACATTCACACGTAGCAATCATGTTTCCACAAACACGACTGCTAAGGGGGGGGGCAGCTTTGAACCCTAATTTTTGTACTATTAAATTCGGCCCATCAATACAAGCCAAACGGTTCAAAGTTGGCTCAAATCAGAATTTAAACAGACTAGGAAACCTAAAAAACTAAATTGAATTGGACCAAACCGAGCTCAGCAACCAGGCCTAAACGATGCATGTGTTTCACCACAAATGCATGTGTTTGTGGAAAAACCCATGCGTTTTGTGCCTTAGGGTTCTGGAATGAATCCCTATAAATTTGATCTTTTCAGAACAGTTTTAAGTTTGATTTTTTTCGAATGACAAAGAACTTAAACTTATTTTCTAAGCCTCTCAGCACTCTGAAACACTTACTAAACACCACAATTCCTAATTCAATCGATCTAAGACTTGGGAATTTCACAACAGCTACTATGACTCCGGTCAGTTCAGACCAATTTTTTCAGTTCTAGTTTAGATAGACAAACTCCAGTGATCTTTGAACACAACAAAGACTTATTCTGGTTTCGTCAAGCCCTCCGACCCGTTGATTCCAAAGACTTGTAAAGAAAAGGTAAAGTCAGTATAGTATGTCTCTCTACTCTCAATTTTCAAATTACTCTAAGGCCTTTATTACTGAATTAAGGCATGTTTCATTAAAAACCAGTTTTAAGACCTTTAATTTGATTAAGGCATGTTTGTGGAAAATCCATTTTCATAAAATCAATCCAATTAACCCTAAAATGAGCTTAGGTATTCACATTCCAAAATCAATTTTTATTGATCAAAATCTGAATTGGTTAATAGCCTAAATGGTTAATGATTTTATTAAACTAAAATTAGTTAGCTACTGAAAATCAAACCACCTCAATGTTATCAGAACACCCCTAACCCTTTACGAGAAGGGGGGAATGACTTGGGGTTTGATTCCCATTTGAAGGGATACACCGGCAAGCCGTTTCATGGCTTTAACTCCAAATATGTATTTTCTTTTATTATTTTTATATGTTTCATTGTTACTATCATTATTGTTTAGTTTATATCATTTACTATTGCAATTGTTCTATTTTCATTATCCTTGCATTGTTATGTGTGGATTGGATTGGGGAATGTGTGTTCCACCTAGATTATAAGATTGGAAGGGAGATCCCATAATTTTGATTATTTTGGCAATTGTAATTTACTGCTTTCTTTAGGATAGTGTGCCTTTCTTAGAACCTGAAGTGTACTAAATGAAGGATCCCTAATCAAATCGTTGTTTTACTGCTGTATGTGATTGTCATCAACATTGTAACATGTTCATGCATCATATTATTGTGATATTTGTTCATGCATACACAAAAATCATATTTTAACTAAAATGACATAGTTTTAAGCCAAAAGTTCTTATGTAAAATGGTAAAAACTATTTTTCATAAAATGTTTAATCAGATCACAAATCCCAGAACCCCCTTTGATTCCAAAAAGAACAGTTTTTCAAATTAGGTAAAATTCATTAATTTTTCTAAAATTGAGTTAATTTAAAAGATTTCTTAATCGCCTTAGAAAACTATTTTCTTAAAGTATTAGGTGGCAACTTTGTACACTTCACACACCACGTACATGCCAATGAACACACATGAATGCACAAATGTGGGACTCGACCATAATCCGTGATGCCATGTGCAATCCAAACCCTCATGGTTGGTTTCCTCGAGCCATAAATTTGAAGGCGCACTGGGGAAATCCCGTGAGCTACTTAGGCGGGGCCTCACAGCTAGTTATGGATGTTTTTATATCTTAGCTATGTCTGGTCTAATTTGTATAGCCTTTCTCTCTTCCCTCTTTATATTATTCTATCATGGTATTTTTTTTTCACATATGTTCTTGGTTGCTTAGAATATTGGATGTGTGGGACATGCTTGTTGGCTTTACATATAGTCTTGCAACCAATTCCATATGTTTTTTCACCATCAAGGATAGATTGAAACCATCCCTTAATTGAAACATTCTAGGATTAAATCAAACCAAACAAGAACAAAATAAATTTAAAAAAGGATGGGATCAAACTAAGATCTACAAAATCGGTGACTGTCACTAGTTTGGTGTGCCAACTCTGATCTTTACCTTCTTATTCCTTGACTTTTGTTAAATAACGGTTGGTGTAAGGAACTGCACATCAATTTTAACTTTAAATTTAAGAAATTTGTTCCACACAAAGCACTTCTTAATGTTCAATTCAACTTCTTCAATCTTTTTAGATAATTTTCTTATTCTTATTGTATTTTCCTTCAAAATCTAGTTTGGAGGGAGCTCGTGGATTTAAAACCAGAA
Organism: Codiaeum variegatum; assembly: GCA_948294925.1. Taxonomy (NCBI): domain Eukaryota; kingdom Viridiplantae; phylum Streptophyta; class Magnoliopsida; order Malpighiales; family Euphorbiaceae; genus Codiaeum; species Codiaeum variegatum. Next base: position 4,007 of record CAOJBK010422593.1, on the reverse strand, counting down.
CAAAGTTGATGGAAAATTTTTAATCTCAATTTTTCACCTAAAGTTTTCACTTTTTGATCATATGTATGAACCCTAAATTGTGAACCATGTTACTCTGAATTGAGTATGTAAAATCAAACCATGCTCAAATCGTATCACAATTGGGCTCTAAATAGCCAAAATAATCATAGATAAATTGGAACTAGACATTAACTGAATCAGAATAGAATTAAATCAAAATGAAATCGAGTTAAAATAGGATGGGATCAAACCAAGATCGACCATCTTTGGACCAAACAGGGCCACTTCCTCCGGTTTGATGTGCCACCTTCGAATTTTGCCTTCCTATTTTTCTATGGATCTCTCCTATATAAATACACCATACCCACAAGAGGTAGACATGGTTTGGTAAAATATGTCATGGTTCAAAACAACTTCCAATGCCTCAAAGTCTATCGGAAGGTGCAGATCCCATGAGGCATGAAACGCTACCTTAGTGTTCAAGATGCTAGCATTGGTATAATATATAAGAACTTGTGGAGTTACGATTATAACATAGTTGTGTAATTGATTAATATTAGTGGCTGTAGCAAAGATTTGGGATTAAATCAAGATATAGAGTGGTGAAATATAAAGTTCTTAAATAAAGTGTTTTCATATAAAATTCTGAGAAATTAATTTATGAGTGTTTAGTAATTAATTTTTATTAATTTATTAGTTGTATAAACCTGTATTGAATCATGTTAAAATTTGATTTTCTATTTTGAATAAATATGTTTCTTTTTTATTAAATTAGAGGGGGAAAACCAATTTGTGAGAGTCACAAGTTGATGAAAAAAATTCTCCCTAAACTAAGCAATAGGATTAGGACAAGTCTCCAATCATGGCGAAAAAAAGTTGCAAAAATGAAAGGAACAAAATCCACATGCAAGACCAAAAAGTTACAAAAGGCTGAAACGCCTCTTATTCTTCCGAAATTGAACACCAGTAGATGTAATCCAAATTGAGTTGGGATCATATAGAAAGGAAGGAACCATAACTTTGAACCAAATTCAGGTTTTAAAGAAGATCAAATGCAATAGACTCACACACTCTATAGAGTTATTGTTGAAGATAAAATCATTACGGGCCAACCAAAGACTCCAAGCAATGCCATAGAAAATGACTAACCAAAATTTCCTTTGAAAGGAACCAATAGCAAAAGCACACCACTGATCAAAGAACTCAGAAAAATTGCCAGGCAGCACAAAAGAGAAACCCCACCAGTTCAAAAAAATGACTAAATGTTCCAAGAGAAAGAGCAGTGAAGCAGCAGGTGATTAGAGGTTTCTCCAAAATAATGACAAAGGCACAATGGTTGTCATTGATAGAATAGATCCCAATAGAAAAGTGGTAATCATTAGTATTGAGGTGATTCAAGTAAGCAAACCAAATAAAGAGCTCAATCTTTGCAGGTGCTAAGTTCCTCCACATAAATGGGAGCTTAGGTGTGGTACCATACCTGTGTAATAAAAGCAACCGATAACAAGACTGAACTGAGTAGGAGCCACCATTATTAACCTTCCACCGAATAGAATCTGAGGTCGATCTAGAAGGATGAAATTACTTTAATAAGCCTAAGAGATTATCAAAGTCTAGTAGCTTAGAAGACAGAAGTGGCCTCTCTCATAAAAAGTTCCAGTACCAAGTAAAGTTATCCTAATAGCCAAAATCAAACACAAATCCACATTTAAGGCTAGAGATGGAGAATAGAATAGGGAACCAAGAACAAAGAGTAGAGGACCTAATCCAGCAATCGGTCCAAAAAAGTATAGAACTATCATTCCTAAGAGTAAATGAAATGTGATTGTAAATTAAAACAGACAATTCATCCTTATAAGTAATGGAGGAGATAATACCACATCAAACACTAGAGAAATAAATTGACCTTCTATTAGCCACAAAGTCATTGAGATTTACATTGTACATGTGTCGAATTACCTGGTTCCAAAGCGATTGATTTGACTCATCAAGCTTCCAAAGCCATTTCAGTAAAAGAGCATGGTTGTGGAGCAAAATGTTAGTAATACCTAAGCCATATAGCCTTTTAGGCAAAGTAAAGTAAGACCAATTCACCCTATGAGCATGATTATGGTCATCACCACCCTACCAAAAGAATTCCCGAATGTGTCTATTAATAGTATTAGCAATAGTATTGGGGATTTTAAATACTAACAGGTAGTAGTTAAGCAAAGAAGTAATGTAAGATTTAATGAGAGCAAGCTTACCAGCTTATGAGAGAACTTTAACTTTCTAGAAAACAATCGTACCTCGGATCTTTTCAATAATGGGCTGACAAGTTGGGAGATGTTCCTAAAGGGAGGCCAAGATAAGTAAAAGGTAGAGTAGCAACTTTACAGAAAGCCTGAGAAGCAATCAAAGCAACAATATCATCTGAAGCAGTCACACCCAAGATAGAGCTCTTGTGAAAATTAATTTGTATGCCAGAAACTAAGGAAAAACATCTCAACATCTGAATAAGCATAAGGAACTCTTCTTCATTAGGATTGGAGAAAAGGAGCATACCATCAGCAAACTGGAGGTGAGTGATACAAGGGCCACCATTCGGCAAAGAAATACCAGAGAATAAGTTGAAATCACACATCTTGTGAATCAGGGCCGAAAGAGGCTCAAGTGCAATAAGAAATAAGAATGGAGATATCATACAATCTTACTTCACTCCATTAAAGAATTGAAACTTAGCTGAAGGAATCCCATTGACTTTGATGGAAGCCTTCAAATGGATAAAGCATTCCAGAAGCCATTTATACCATTTGCCTCTAAATCCCATCTCATTTAAAACCCAAAATACATACTCCCATGTCACATAATCAAAAGCCTTCTCAAAATTAACCTTAAAAAGAGCACATAAAAGCTTCTGCTTCTTACAAGTATCCACAACTCATTAGCAACCATAAACCCTTTAAGAATTTGATGCCCACAAAAAAAAAGTAGATTGATTAACACAAATGAGGTCATCCATAAAAGTCTCCAGTTTATTAGCCAGAAGCTTGGCAATAATTTTGTAGAGGCCATGCACCAAAGAAATCGACCTATAATTCTCTAAGAAAATAAAAGAGACTTTTTTGGTGACAAGAATAATAAATGCCTTTTTCAAGTCATCAGGCATCTTTCCATGAAGTAAGAATGAATTTACTAGTTGGAAAACATCATGCTTAATAGAATTCCAAGTTCACTTAAAGAAGAAGAAATTAATACGTGTTCAAAATTTTGAATCAGACTTGCTTAAAAAAAAATTCTTGATCAGAGTGGACTGTAAATCAGCAAAATAAATTCTTATTAAAGATGTTAAAACTATTTCTTCTAAACAGATTTATAAGCTTAGAATAACCAATTTATATTTATAATCTTTGGGCATTATTCAAGACTTACTATATAGACTATAGTAAATGTTGAATAAGCATTAAAAATGTCATTCATTATTCTTTGAAATTCAGAGGGGACATTTTTAAGCCCAATTGGCATAACATTTCATTCATAATGCCCAAAGGGAATCGTAAAAGCTATTTTATAACGGTCCTTTTCATCAATCTGGATCTGCCAATATCCATATTTCATATTAAATTTAGAAAATACTAAGTCTTCGTAAAGCCTGTATAACAAATATCTTTTATTTGGTAATGGATATCTAATCCATCTTAAGGCCTTTTTTAGAGGTTTGTAGTTAATAACCAATCTTAGTACACCTCTTTCTAATTGTGCAGCATTTTCTACATAAAATGCTGGACAACTCCATAGGCTTTGACTTTTCTTATATGCCCTTTGTTTTCTGTTGTAATTAAATATTAATTTGGTATTAATAATTAATTACACAATCCGCCCATGACTTGTGGGTCGTGGGTTGACCCGGTGGTAATGGGTTATAGAGTTAAATGGGTAACCCTAATAACCCAACCCCTATATATATGTCCCTGATAAGAGATTAGGGATACAGAGAAATAGAAACTATACAGAACTTACGTGAAATC
>CAOJBK010421864.1:0-11120 GCA_948294925.1 Codiaeum variegatum | reverse complement strand
ATTAATATTAATAACATATGTTACTGATGTTAAACAACCCAGTATCCACCTTCTAGCCTTTTCTGGGAATCCAAAAGCTACAAGCAAATCTTTCATAAATCCCCAGTGCACTGAATCATAGGCCTTCATTATATCCATTTTCAACAAACATCTTGCATAGATATTCTTCCTTCTCTACAATTGCAATAGGTTCAACAATATAAGTATATTCTAAGGAATGTTTCTATTTGAAATAAAGGCCCCTTAGTTAACCTAAACTAAATCTTGTAGTACCTCCATCAATCTTCTACATAGTAATTTAGAAACAATCTTGTATAAGGTGTTACAACATGCTATGGGCCTAAATTCAGGCTTTGTTGCATTCTCAACTTTTGGAACTAGGGTTATAATAGTAGCATTCCAAGTTTTTGGCATTTCACCTGTCTCAAAAAAACTCAACACAACATCAGTAACTTCTTCACCAACTATATCCCAACACTTCTGGAAGAATCCACTCCCATATCCATCAGGACCTAGGCTTTTAATCTCAAGAATACTAAACAATACTTCTTTCACCTCTCTCCTCTCAAAAGGTGCAATGAACCACACCTTATGATCAAGAGTCAAAGTCTTTTCCATCTGCATAATCTCATGTCTCACTCCATTACTTCTAGGCTTCTCTATTCCTAGCAAGTTAATGAAAAATTTAGTAAAACAATCAGCTATGCCCTCTACATCTATCACTAAAAAAAGAAAAACTTAATTTATATATGTGTGTGTGTGTGCGTGTGTGTGTGGAAAATATAAATTTATTAATTATATTTTATATAGAAAGCCGGCATTGGCTCTCTATATGTAGAGAGTCAAACCCATTCTCTAATCTAAAATTTAGAGTTAAAGAGTGGGTTGGAGTCTCATTTTCTTCATCCACTCTTTATAATAATGAGTTTTAATTGTATAAAGAGTGGATTGAGAATGCTCTAAAATAATATTGAAAATGAAAATTCAATTTTTTTTATTATACGATGGAGAACCCAGGATCACGAGTTAACAACACGTTAAAAATTCAAATTTTACTAATTTTTTTTTTATAAAAAGTTATAATAAATATCAATATTTCAAAAAAAAGTTAAGAAAAAATGTAACACTTGGATTTATAAATTTAAATATTGTAGTAAATCCATTAGATTAATAACATTGTATTTAAATTTTATGTTCCATAACTTTTTTATGAATATATATATATATATATATATATATATATATATAAAAGATCCATTTATATATATGTGTATGTAGGTGGAGTCAAATTCTTATAGTTTGAGATTTAAAATATTTAGTATTTGATAGGTTTTGGACCTAACAACTTTTGATCTCCTTAAGCTTGGATTGAATTGGATTGAATATTAAACTTGAATGGCCTGCATTATGAGAAAATGTGAGCTTAGAGAGCTAGGCCTTTGGCCTGACAAAGCCCCTTCCAATGCCTAAGTCAGATAGGGGATCGAATAATGCCAAGGATCCCTTAGAACATATTAGGATTTTAGAGTTCGGGGTGAGTATCACATACCTTAAAATGTATGTCACAATGGGATATTTATAGTGTTTGTGTGATTCCCCAATATGGACACTTGGAGTGTTGAGAGAGTGCCATGTGTTCGTATCTAATAGGTCGGGGAGATGATCCTTAAATGAGAATGAGATAGACATCTGGGAAAATATTCCTCTTGAGTCTAAGTGTGGATCCTAAGTTTGAGGAGTCTCTTCAGCACAAACCATTCCAAAGACCCCTTTTTGAGACTCTAAGCTAGGGCTTAGTGGGCTCAAGGCCTTCCTAGGCTGTTCTCTCAAGATTTATGGCCTATAGGCCCTTACACTCTAGTTCTGAACTGTATCAAAGGTCCCCTTTATTCATCTAAGAATTAAAAGCCTTCAGTTTGAGTTCTTGGTTGAACAAATCTTGAAGAAGAGGGTCTAAAAGCCTTTGTTATTCTCTTTGCTTCTACAAATCGTACTTCGCGGTGGGTAGGCTTTTCTTCCATGCCATATTTTTTCATATTTACCCTTTCAATTTGTCAAGTGGACTCTTGGTTGTGTGTTCAACTTCTAGCCATGTGGCTCTTTAGGCTTGTTGCTGACTCAATATGATAGCTTCGATGAGTTTTTTTTTTAAATATTCCCCCTTTGAATATGTTCGAAGATCATATCTTCATTTGTGTTTTGATATTAATTGTCATTTTTTCATTACTTTGATGCAATTTTGAGGCTTCTGCCATTGTGAGCTTTTTGGCAAAGATAGGGGCCTTAACCCGATATTGCGATGAAGCTAGCATTGAGGCTTATGCCTTTTGCTTCAACCATTTTGAGCTTTTTGGAGAAGATAAGGCCTTCACCCATATTGTGATGAAGCCAACATTAAGGCTTCTACCTTTTACTTCTGCCATTTTGAGCTTTTGGAGAAGATAGGGGCCTTCACCCCATATTATGATAAGGCAACATTGAGGCTTATGCCTTTTGCTTCTACCATTTTGAGCTTTTGGTGAAGATAGGGGCCTTCACCCCATATTGTGACGAAGCCAACATTAAGGCTTATGCCTTTTACTTCGGCCATTTTGAGCTTTTGGTGAAGATAGGGGCCTTCACCCCATATTGTGATGAAGCCATCATTAAGGCTTATGCCTTTTTCTTTTGCCATTTTGAGCTTTTGGCGGCGAAGACATTGACTCCATATTGTGATCAAGCCAACATTTATGCTTTTGCCTTTCACTTTGGCCATTTTGAGCTTTTGGCAAAGATAGGGGCCTTCACCCCATATTGCGATGAAGCCAGCATTGAGGCTTATGCCTTTTACTTCTACCATTTTGAGTTTTTGGCGATGATAGGGGCCTTAACCCCACATTTCTATGAAGCCAGCATTGAGGCTTATGCCCTTTTCTTTGGTTATTTTTGGTTATTTTGAGCTTTTGGCGAAGATAGGGGCCTTCACCTCATATTGCAACGAAGCCAGCATCGAGGCCTATGCCTTTTGCTTCGGCCATTTTGAGAATTTGGTGAAGATATGAGCCTTCATCCCATATTGTAACAAAGACAACATTGAGGCTTATGCCTTTTGCTTCGTCCATTTTGAGATTTTGATGAAGATAGGGGCCTTCACCCCATATTGCGACAAAGCTAGCATTGAGGCTTATGTCTTTTGCTTCTGCTATTTTGAGCATTTGGCAAAGATAAGGGCCTTCACCCTATATTGAGACAAAGTTGAAAGTGGATGTTCTCTGGGATAGTTCCCCCTCTTCTGTTTGCTTCTTCAGAGCTCAGAGATCAGAGATCTCCTCATTTCTTTGACTAATCATTACCTTACTTTCATCATTTCCCAATTTCCCTTTACCAGTTAGTAAATTTTGAGGCTTCATAGTGGTTCCCAAGTAATTTTATGGAGAGAATCTATTCACCCCTTATCCTTTCGAAGATGAAGTTCAAGCTATCCAAGGTGGTCTGAAGAAGTTTAGGCTTCATTTACTGAAGGTAGTGAGGCTTCTTTGCCTCATCCAACAAGGAGGGCTGATAAATCTCTGGTTATTATTTTGGCCCTTCCCGCATTTCTTCTTTGAGAGGGGCTTTTCCTTTATAGGATTGCTTTCCCTTTCAGAGATTCTTTTTTTTCACGAAGGTTCTTTTTGTTCCTCAATTTCCCTTGGGGATTATTCTACCATGGCGAAGGTCTATCCTTCACTGAAAATTTGTTTTCCTCCTTTGAAAAGGCTTTTGCTTGTCAAACAAGTCTTTTGTCTTAGTTTAAGTTTTTGGCTGAACTGCCTTGGGCTCCTTCAAATGTCTTTTGTTTCAAGGAGAAATTTTTCCTTAGGCTAAGTTTCTTTGGCTAAGGGCTTAGTCTTTCTCTTTTGATGTTTTATGACTTCAAAGGTTCCTTTTGTTTGTTTTTTCATGCATTTCTTCTCCCATTCTAGGGGAGTATTTTTGTCTTGGCGAGAAACTTTATCCTTTAGTTTCCTTTGGGAATATCTTCATCTTAGCAAAAACTTGTTCTTCCTCAAGAACTTGTGTGTCGCCTTTGGAAGGACATTATCCTGGAAAGTAGGGCTTAGGCTCCTTTGCTTATAAAGGACTTCATGCCTCCCTTGGAGGGTCTTTGGCCAGTCAAGTTGGACTTAGGTGCCTTTTCTCGCAAAGGACTTGGAACCCCCTTAGAGGGTCTTTGTCCAGTCAAACTGGGCTTAGGTGCCTTTTCTCACAAAGGACTTGGAACCCCCTTAGAGGGTCTTTGGCTAGTTAAGCTGGGCTTAAGTGCCTTTTCTCACATAGGACTTGGTTCTCCCCTTTGAGGGTCTTTTGCCAATCAAACTGGGCTTAAACGCCTTTTCTTACAAAGTTCTTTGTGCCCCCTTAAAGGGTATTTTGCCAATGAAGCTGGTCTTTTATGTTCTTCATTAAGAACATGTTTGCCTCCCTTGGAAGGGCCTTTTTCAGTCAATCAAGTCTTTTCTGTTCTTCATCAAGAACTTGTTTATCTCCCTTGGAAGGGATTTTACTTATCAAGCAGGTCCTTTGTGTTCTTCATCAAGAACTTGCTTACCTCTCTTATAAGGACTTTCATCTATCAAGGCGGTATTTTGAAATTTAAAGTACATATAATTTAATTTAGAAGGCTATTTTTTCATTGATTTCATTTCATTGGTAGCACATGTTCAAATGTTGTACACTCCATCTATGTGCTAAGTCTATGTCTTCAGGGAATATCTCTCATCATTCCATCATTTTTCACTGGCAGCTCGGATTCTCTTTGATCTTTGATGAACCCCTTCAAGTAGCCTTGTTTTATTAGTCTTTTTATTTCTTCCATCAAATTTCTACAAGTGTCTGTGGTATGTCCATGAGCATTATGGAACTAGCAAAACTTTGATTTATCCCTCTTGTCTAGGTCTCCTCTTATTGGCTTTAGCCTCTACCAAATGGCTTGGTCTTGAAATGCTGCAAAGACTATTTTTAGTCTTGCATTAAGAGGGGTGAACTTGCTTACATCAAAAGTCTTTCTAACAGGCTCTTTTTCAATCTCCTTTCTTTTCTTCGATGAGGTCTCTTTACATTCTTTGCTTCTCATCCGAGTGAATTAGCTTGCTCGAAAGGCGTCATCTTTCCTGATATACTTCTAAGCCAATGTTAGTGCCTCTTCAAGACTACTTCGGTGGGTCTCAATAGAGCTTCTTGAAAAAGTATGTGTGTGTGGTACATTTTTGTAGAGCTTCAACTGCCCTTGCTTGGTCCAATTGGGTGACTTTTAATGCTTCAGTATTGAAACTAGCTAAGAAGTCTCTTAGTGATTCATTTTTCCCTTGCTTTATAAGCTCCAAGGCTTATGTCTGCATCTCAATGGGAATGTTTGCTCCAAATTTCTTCATGAAACTCTCCACCAACTACTGAAAGTTTTCAATACTCCCTTCTTTCAAGCTATCATACCACTTGGTAGATGTTCCATCTAAAGACCCACAGAAAGGCCTACAAAGTGCTTCGTCAACCCTAGTTTGTAGCTCAACTTCATGCTTGTAGCTCAAGACGTGAGCTTTTAGATCTGTAGATCCGGTGTACTTAATGATGTTGGGAGCTTTAAACTTGCTAGGCATCTGGTATTCGCCTACTTCCCTTATGTATGGAGAACTTAGGTTGATTGTTAAGTCTATATCTCCAGACTTCTTCTTTCCCCTTAACTCTTCTATACATTACTTTACCATCTTTCAAACATCACAAGGGTTATGGCTTGAGGCCTCCTGTCCTCTATCTACCCTTATTCGAGACCTAGACCTATGAGAAGTCCTTCAATTATGCTCTCTTCTAGAGCAATTCGCTCCCCCTTCTAGGTTAGACTCACTTGTGTCTTCAGAACTTTCCTCATCTCTATTTTGCTCACTTCTTCCTCTTCGTACCCTTCTATCCCCTTCTTCCCCTTCACCTTCATTTTCTTTTGGATCTTCATTGTTTCCTCCTACAACTCCTATTTTAGACCTTAGTCTTCTTGTTGATGCTTGAGGCCTATCCCTACTATATCCTTCTAAGGTCTAAAACAACTTTGTTATACTTGTTCTTTTTTGGCTGACTGGTGCATTCTCATTTACTCATTGTCTCATAGGACTCTGGTTCTGCAGGAGTTGTAGTAAAGGAGTTAATATGTTTAAGACATTTTGCAAAGCAGGAGAGATATCTGAAGGAACACTAGTTAAGGCTTGGGGTAGGGGGTGGTCAAAAGTTGTTCTTCCTTATCCTTGTCTTATGAATTCGGGTATGGTTTGGAAGGATGAGGCTAGGTCAGGGGTAGATTATTTATTTATGGGTGGAGTTTCATGATTAGTGTTTCCTATTGGGTGACTTGGTGAAGTGTCAGTGGCATTATTTCTATTGTCTTGAGGGTCATCAAAGCTTAGAGTTTCTGAATGGTGCAAGCTCTTGAACAATAAAAGAAATTCAATGTGGCTATCCTAAAAGAGAGAAGAGAAAATAGTTGTTTGAGATCAGTAAAAGCTTTTTTGATCAATTTTCCACAGTCGATGCCAATTTGATAGGCCTTTGACTTAACAACTTCTTATCTTCTTAAGCCTAGATTGAACTGGATTGAACCTTAGACTTGAATGGCCTGCACTATGAACAAACATGAACGGCCTAGCAAAGCCCCTCCGACTCCCAAGTCAAATAAAGGATCGAACGATGCCTTAGGGTCCTTGAAGCCCTTAGAACATATTAAGGTTTTAGAGTTTGGGCTGAGTATCACATACCTTTAAATGTGTGTCACAATGGGGTATTTATAGTGTTTGTAAAATTTCCCAAGATTGACATTTGGCGTGCTGAGAGAGTGCCATGTATCTATATCTGATAGGTTAGGGAGGTGGTCCCTAAATGAGAATGAGACAAGCATCTGAAAAAATATTCCTCTTGAGTCTGAGTGTGGATCCCATGTCCAAGGAGTCCCTTCAGTACAAACCATCCATCATAAATCAAATTTGGAAAATTATCATAGTTTACTAACTCAATTCGATATATTATAACAGTTTGATCTATTGAATTGGCAAATTATGTCCAATCAATATTACACATGGAAACATGCATTGTTTATATATGTAAATGTACATGCTAGATCAGGAGCTTCAGTAATCCCCTAAATACTATCTTGAGCTTCATACAGTTATTGCCAAGCATAAAACTCCATCCTCTAGCTCATATTATTCACTGTGCATGCTCAAATTCCAAACTTTCAAGTAAGTCCATCAAAAGATCTAAAAATTATTGAGTATAGGCTCATCAACACTCTCTTATTTATTCTCCTCTTTTACGCAATTCAAGCATCTCCTTAGTGAAAAATATTATTATAAATGTATTTTTATTTAAATATACATCACATTAAATGGGTAAATACATTCAGTGTAGACTAATGTTTTCTAATGCTTTACTGATTTATTGTAGTGTTAGTGTGTATTGTATAGCCATTTAGACAGGATAGAAACTACATGTATAGGAAGGGAGGCTTCTGCTCCCCATAAAAAAAATGTTAGTATATGATAGGACTCTTATCTAACAACTTCTAATTTCTGTATATGGATTGGACCTTGAACTCGGATGCCCGCATAATGAGCAAACATGAGCTAAGAGGGCCAGACTTTTAGCCTGTCAAAGGCCCTCCGATGCTCAAGTCAGTAATGGATGGCAATGTCTTAGTCCTTGAAGATCCTTGTGAATGGATTAGAGTCTTTTTTTAAATAATTAGACATACCTTGAAATAAGTGCCAATGCAAGGTATTTATAGTGTTTGTGTGATTCCCAAGGTGGACACTTATCACAATGTGAGAGGGCCACGTGTAGCTTCCTGACCAACCTAGGGAGTGTTCCTTGTATAAAAGTGAGTCATGTGTCCCTAGGAATATTCTCAGAGGGAATTTTTGGCATAAAATATGTCGAAGCCTCTTCTTGCTTGAGTTAGGCTAGGGCCAAGCCATCTTGGGCCTTTAGTGGTAAGCACACAAGTTTTGAGCTTTAGTCTCTTAATTATGACCTGTATCAGCGGCCCCCTTTGTTCATAAGAGGTTGAAGGGCTTTGAAGCCCGATGCCTCTTATTTGAACAAATTATGTTGAAGAGGTCTTCCAAGGCCTTTGCATTCTTCTTGGATGGGATTGCCTACGTTTGTCGATGTCCTTAGTGTTTTTTGATTGGGAGCTCAACTTCACTTTGATACATTTTTGTGGACTTCGACTTCTACCATCGATCTATAGTTTCATGACTATTGGGTTCTTTGGTATGTCTATGGTCTAAGCGATGACTTTGTCTTCGCAGTGCTTTCTTTTCGATGAAGGTTCCCAGGCCACATGGCTACCAGGTCATTAAAATAGTTAGCCATGTGGCAACTTTTAATTATAACGACTAAGAATATGAATGATCTTCTAGAAGGTTTATATATATTCTTCTATTTTGGAACAATTTTCCCTCCTATTTCCTTCCGTTGCTCTATATTCTTTTACTTCTTCACCTTGCCTTGTCTTTTCTTTGCATTTCATTTCTCTTTTCTTCCATTCTTTTTTATCTAATGGCTTGTACCAAACAATACCAGTCTAGTCATTCCGCCTCCATCAGTAGGGAGGAATTCATCCTCTAATCTCTTGTCCCTACTTGGAGGAGCATCATTCCCAAGCTTAATGTAAACTGGGATGTTCTTAAAGTTAATTTTGATAGTATTTCTCAACTGGTTACTTTCAATTTCCCTTCCACCTCTTCCACGAGAATGAGAAGTTAAATATTTCTGCGGGCTATTGAGATTATTTTTTCTTTTATGATCAAATACTCTACGATATGCTTTTACCCCCTTCTCGCTTCTTCATTGATGCCTTCAACCACTTTGGAGTGCTTCCATTCACTCTCACACCCAATTCCATTTTAGACATCCATTGGTTTAAAGTCTTTAGTTTTGTCTTGGGATCTTTTCTCCTTCTATGGAGTTATTTCAACTTTTTTAATAGTTCGTGTCATGCCAGGGTGACATCAAAGTCTTCATGGCCTCTAGAAGGCCTAACCAACTTTTCTTTGAAACCAAACAAGCCTGACGATTGGAAGCATCATTTTGTTAGCCTCATATATAAAGGTCCTAACAGTGATGGATTTGGCTTCAATGGGGACTATTAAGAACCCTACAGGCTTTCCTCTAACCCTTCTCTTAATGAACATGATAAGGAGGATTTATTGGTGTTGTTTAGCTCCAAGAGGCTGATCAACATCGAAGACTTACGGCATAGTAGTTTATTACAAGATAAGGATGGTCGCCTCTCCATCCCTTTATGCCTTGCCAGCTTTAAAGGTGAATATCTCACTTTACTCATTATATATGCATGTCTTGTTCTAATCCCTCTTTTCTTTGTCTTTAAAAAAACCCACAAAGCCAGTGAATGATTATCTTTGGGCTATGTTGGGGATCGGTGAAGACGCTAGGAAGCGGGTACCCAAGGTTGACCTTACTCGAATAATTCTTGTTCGTGATCCTCTCACAGGGGAGTTGCGCCCTCACACGAAGCAGAAAATTCAGACAACTATTCGAGTGCTTCACCTATAGGAAAATTTCTTTCCTCATATTTCCCTATACTTTAAGGATTTGCCTTCCTCTGCCAGGACTGGGGCTCGAGCATCGGCTACTTCAGTTCCTCAACCAATAGATCTTGCTCCTGAAAGGCAGTTGCCTATATTTTGTAAATTACTTTCAATTTATATGAATAGGAATTCACTTATATTTTCTATCATTTTGCTTTTTGCCTCTTCGAGGGTTTTTTAACATTTTTCCAATTTTATTTATTTTCTTTTTTGAAGCTCTTTATTTTTTTATTCTTTTTGGCTAGCTCTTTTTTGCCTTTAAGATTATTAGTTCCTTCACTGAAGTGTCATAGGTTCGAAGTGTCTTCTACCCAATTTTCATGCTTCGTTGAGAAGATTCTTTACCTGTCCAGTAGGTCTTATTTCCTTTGCTAAGGATTCGTACCTCCCAGGGAAGGTCTTTTGTTTGTTACACAGGTCTTATATCCTTGATTAAGGATGTTTACCTCATTGAGAAGGTCTTTTGCTTGTCAAGCATGACTTATATCCTTCACTAAGGATGTATGACTCCTAGGGAATGTGTTTCACCTGTTGAAATGTCTTATATCCTTCATCAAGGATGAGTGCCTCGTAGGGAAGGTCTTTCTCCTATCAAACAGAACTTAAAAAATTACACAATATGGACTTGGAAGGCAAATATTCATTAACTTTGATCACAGATATTACATTTTCAAATGATGTACATTCCATGTGTGAGTTATGTCTATGCCTTCTAAAGTTTGAAGCTTGTAAGTTCCAAGGCCTATCACTTGTTGAACTCTGAAGGGCCCTTCCTATTTTAGGGCTAGCTTGCCAACTCCTTCTCTTCAGCTTGTTACTTCGAGGCTCCTCATTACTAGCTTGCCTTCTTCAAATTTCCTAGCTTCACCTTCTTTCTAAAATAATTAGTAGCTCTTCTCTTGTATGTTGTAGTTCTGATGATTATTTATTCCCTTAGCTCATTCAATAGGTCTAAGTCTATCCTTCTCAGCTTGTCATTTTCGTCATCATTGCAATAAAGGACTCTTCCACTTAGTAGCCCTATGTTGACTAGGATGATTGCTTCAGTTCCAAAAGTCAGGACAAAGGGGGTTTCTCCAGTGGGCTCCCTTGGAGTGGTTCGGTAAGCCCAGAGCACATGGTGGAGTTCTTCAACCCAATCTCTTCCATACTCTTATAGCCTTCACTTGATCCCTTGTAAAATAGTTCTGTAGTTTGCCCATTGGTTTGAGGGTGAGCCACCGAAGAGAAATATTGCTTAATGCCCAATCTATCACAAAAATCCTTTATCCTAGCATTGTCAAACTTCCTTCCATTGTCGCTAATGAGCTGATAGGTAATCCCGAATATGCAAATGATGTTCTTCCATATAAACTTAATTAAATTTTATACTAAGATGGTTGCCAAGGGCTCTGCTTTGATCCACTTTGTGAAATACTCCACTGCCACCATAAAGAAATTTATGTCCCAGAGCAATTGGGAAGGGACCAACAATATCTATCCCCCATTTGAGAATTTTTGGCATGATGG
>CAOJBK010420433.1:0-25738 GCA_948294925.1 Codiaeum variegatum | reverse complement strand
ATGCAGATTATATTTTGATATTTTGCAAAGCTTATTCTCATAATATCTTTGTTATCTCATCATTTTTTGACTGATTATGGTGCAATGTCTGGACAACGTGTCAGCTGGGATAAGTCTTTCATTTTCTTTGACAAGCATGTTACCTAAAGGAGATGTTCTATGCTTAAAGATAAAGCTGATATAAAGAGAGACAATTTTCCATTTAATTACTTAAGAGTTCCTTGGTTTCTGGGCACTCCTAAACGACAATGGCTTCAACCAACTGCAGATAAAATTCTTGAAAATTTTGCAAAATGGAAAGGTGAGATCTTATCTCAGGCAGGTCAATTAGTGTTGATTAACTTTATTATAAATATTTTTTTTCTTGATTCTTTCTCCATTTACAAATGGCCAACTGGTTTGTTAAAGTACATGGAGCAACATATTTGCAATTTCTTATGGATGGGCTCTACAATTGCAAAAAAAACTTGTTTCAATGCTATGGAAAAATAGCTGCTTGCTAATTTGTGAAGGTGGCATTGGTTGCAAGTGATTAATGAGGCAATGTTGGAAAGATTGAGCTGGAATTTGATTTTTTCTAGCTTGATATTTAGCAAATTCTGCAAGGGACAATTTTCACTAAAGCGATTAATTCTAGAAACTATTACTTCTCTTCTTCAGTTTGAGGGTCTATTAAATCAGTCTTTCAAAGCTTTATGATGAGTGCCTTTAGCTAGTTAGGGATGGCAACAGATTACTTTCTAGTATGGAATGGATAACTCCTAATCTTATTGATTGGTTGCGTATTACCAGAACTGACTTGAAGGGGATAGTTGCTAATTTTATAACAAATGGAAAGTGGGTTTTGCCTACTGTTTTCCGCATAGCCTATCCACAATTTTTATAAGAAATTTGTCAACTGAAAAATATGAAATATAATGATGAAGACATTTGTATAAGAAGGGGTTCTATAGATGGTTCAGTCTATAGAATCCCTATATCAGGCCTGCAATTTAAGAAGGCAGAGGTTGTTCAGTTCAAGCTTTTGTGGGCATCTTATATTCCTCCTTCGAGATCCTTTGCTTGTCGAAAAGTACAGTATGGGAAATTGGAATATGAAGTCAAATTATCAAAGAGAGGATTAGCTCTTCCCTCGATTTTCCATTTCTATTTTTCTAATGAAAATTATTTAGTTCATATTTTTTTGAATAGCAGGTTTGCACCAAAAATATGTTCAGCTATTGGCTCACTGTTTGGTCACCGTTCTGTGCATCACTTCAAGATCTTTAGGCTTAGTTTGGATCTCAAATGTATGCTTTGTGCCATACATCAATCATTACTATTGTTGGCATATTTGGCGAGCTCGTAATGCTACCGTTTTTAAAGATGCAGCCCGGAATATTTTTCTCCTGCTTTGGCAGCTTTGGAATGCTCTAGTTGAATGTAGCTATTTCCATGTTGGTTCCACGTTTAATTCTTATCGAGAATTACATATTCTGAGCCAACTCAAGGTGGCTCACATTCCTGAAAAAATGTAGCATATTATTTCAATTCAATGGCAACATCCCCCTCCAACTTGGATTAAAGTTAACACTGACAATTCTTCTGCTAATAATCTTGCTAGTGCTGGTGGCATTTTTTAAAATTGTAGAGGCTTTTCAATTGGAGCTTCTTCTATTCCCACAAGTACTTGTCCAACATATGAAGCTAAGCTTAGAGCAATATTTTTCATTATTGAAAGAGCTTGGTGTAATGGTTGGTATAAACTTTGGATTGAATGTGATTCAATGTCAGTTATTCATTTTCTTAACTCTAAAGCTTTTATAGTTTCATGGTATTTTATTACTGACTAGAAAGAATCAATCTACTTCATGTCACATATGTCTATTGTTTTCACTCACACCTATCGTGAAGGAAATGGGGTAGTTGATGCCTTGGCTAACAATGCTTGTATGGCCACTACATATAATTAGTGGCATTCTGCACCAGATTTTTGTGACACCTTTATTTATGATGATCTTAGCAGAAAAGAGAATTTTCAATTTTCGTATTAATTTCTTTGAGGAATTTTTTCTTTGATTCCCTTTTAGGTTGTATTCAACAAATTATTCTTTTTATTTCTTTTAATAATATTGGGAGCCTAAAAATATGAAAAGGTTGTTACGAAGGTGCCAACCTAGTTGGGATGTTTTGGTGCAGTCATTGATTCTTAGAGCTTCAATTTTACAAAAAAAAAGTATAAGGTAAAATAGAGTGATTTTATTATTATTATTTTGGTTTCGTTCTTTGATCTTCATGCTTATTTATAACTATATCCCTTTACATGTAAGGGGAATAGATTTTAAGTCTTTATGATTATTTTGGTAAGTATTCTTGCTTTAAACTATCAGGGATCTCCATTTCTAAGGTAAATTTGAGCTTATTTTTAATTTTTCTAAGGTAAAGATGTAATCTTAGTCGAGATTATTCAGTCATCCTTTAGAGTAGATTTTGCAGATTGTGTCAATCGAAATAAGGAAACAAGTACAAATTTGGACATGGTAGAGGGATTGAGGGATCTTGATTATGAACAGGAAACTTCATATCCTCAAAAGATTGCCTAATACCACAACAAAAATGTTAAGCATAAGACCTTCAAAAAGGGTGACCTAGTCATGAAGAAGGCTGAAATAACCAGGGGGATTGCTGGGATCAGCGATTTACAACCAAATTGGGAGGGGCTCTATAGAATCAACAAAGTCTTGGAGCTTGGTACGTATTGTTTAGAAGATGTGAAAGGTATGGTCTTAACTCATTCCTTGTATTCAAAAAACCTGAAAACCTACTATCCATAACATAGTTAGACATATTTAATGATTTGTTCACATGTAAATGTATAATGGTTTTCATGAATGATGCCATGTTTGAAGTTTAGGTAAATTATAAGGGCACTAAAGGGGTACCAACCTTGTTGGGATCGCTAGATGCGTATGTTGATCCTGGTATCATGAATAAAATAAAGTTTTTCATGAATTGCCTCATTTATTAGTAAAAATACATTTTTTATGAGCATTTTCAAGATAAGAATGATCTAAATATTGTCCTTCGCATTCTCAGAATGAGTACAATCCAAAGATCATCTTTTCTGTTCCTTAAACAAGCATGACCCAGAGATCGTCCTTCCCATTCTCAAGATGAGCATGATCCAAAGGTCATCCTTCATGTTCCTTGAATGAGCACAATTCAAAGATTTACCTTCCCACTCTTAAGATGAGCACCATCCAAAAATCATCCTCACCATTAGACTTCCCTATACCATCAGTGCCATAAGTAAAGCACAACACAAATAGGGAATGGCCTTAGAGTTAACCATATAGGTAAGCCCTTGAGTCATAAAGAGGGTCAAGAATGATTATCAAATTTTCCATTCCCTTAGACTATTAATAGTATGGTTATGCAAAGTTAAATCCAAAAGTTTGAAATAAAAGTCACACATTAAAGCGTAAGTGATAAAAAAATGTACATTGCATTAATAAATAGGTAAACAAGTGGGAGTTGGGGGTTCACTCCCTAACATATTGCATATTTTTATAAAAAAAAAAGGAGAGAAAATAAAAGGGAGTGCTGGGGGTCCACTCTCAAACATACCCCTTAGTAAATTAAAAAAAAAAAGATGTAGCTGAGGGCTCACCCATAAAAGATACCCCCTTTTACATTTAATAAGAAATATGGAAGTTAGGCTAGAAGTCCTTTAGTTTATGAGCCAAATTTAGTATATTTAGAATGCCCCTCTGGGTGGATTGCATCATTTGGTTTGACTATAATCTCGGGCCCAATGGGAGTTGGAGGAGACAAGACTTCCTCTGTGTCAACTTGTGCCTCATTAAATATGACCTTCACATAGAAAATCTTGAATCGGGATTGACATTAGATAAAGCCTCCACCTTCTCCCCACAAAGCTTCACTGCCTTCTTCACCAACTTCTTCTAGTACTTCATTAACCATATAGAATTTGGTCTTATTATTGCCACCTCTCTTTGACTTTTGACAAGGTCTTGCTTAGTGACATCCAATTCAACCTTTACTCCTTGGAGCTCTTTCTCAAGGCTCTTTCTATAAGACCTCTCCCCTTCCCACTTGAACTTGTATTTTTTGACAGCTCGTTTGTAATCCCTGATCTTCTTATTCTATACTTTCAGTTGAGTAACTAAGGTGTTCGACTGGTTTTGAAAAGCCACCTACTCCTTTATAAGAACCCTCCTCTTCATTTCTAAGAAGCTTGCCTATGTTCAAAAAAGGTCGACCATCTATAAAAAAAGATGGGGATAATCAACTTCATTCAAGATATGAACATAGTGGAAAAGGAAAAAAAAATGCATGCCATACCATTAGAGCTATGTTGTACCCCAACATAATATGTTCAGTTGAAGACATAACTTCATACTTCTTATGGTCTAAAGGAAGTCGCGTAGATGGAATAACATTAGTGCTGATGATAGGATTTGTGAGTGATCCATTCATCCCATAGTTCTTAGTAAAAATACTAGCTATAGAGATGCAGTTAATGGCAATATAGGATTCATAGTCCATCTCCTTAGAAGGATGAGTCTCCTCCCTAGTTCATTCAGTAGGATGCACTTATTTACTAGAAGGTGGGTGGATCATGTGATATGCAGCTCGATCCATCGACTGTTTGCACCTAGCCTGGTAGTTAGTAAGAGCTTCTGACTGTAGCTTGGGACCATTAGATTGCTCCTTTTAGGAAGATTATGCATCTTTTGCCTTTAAGCTCCTCATCTTCGAGATGATGCTAGCCATATCTACAAGAGGGTAAATGAAGTGAAGGTCAATACCACAGAAATATAAAATAAAAAATGATATACTACGGGAAGAGTTAATACGGATCCCCTACTATTGATGATGACCCCAATTTACTAGTCATCCATTAGATCCGAGATTCATACATCCCATTCTTCACCATAATTTTTTTTAATCTTTAGAAGGTGCTTAAGATGCCTTTTAGTCAAAGGAGAAATATGCATAGTTTGAACTTTCTTGGCATCCATATTCCACTCTTTGAGAATTTGGGCCAGAGATGGATAGGGGTTTACAAAAAACCTTATCTTCTAGATGGGTTTTAGGGATGAAGGTAGATGAAGCATTTATAGTTTCCTTCTACTTGCAGATGACTATAGTCAAATTTCTTACTTGGGATCAGATGATAGATATGCAAAACTTCACTTACAGAGAGAGTTAACTTTTGTGAATAAACCAGCATCTACAGGTCCCTTAAGATTCTCAACCATTAGGGTTTACTTGAACAATGTTCATGTAGTAGGTCTATAACCACTTGATATCTAGATCAGATAAGAGAAAATGAACCCCAGTAGTAAGGGTTTCTAAGTAAATGATCTGTCCATTCCCTGTATGTGTGTGGTTTGAGAAAAGACTACATTCGGGGAGTAATAATATGAAGTCATCAAGAACACCATAGGTCAAACTAATGAACTATAAGTCCTTTTGTGCCAACTAAGACATGATATCTTCCACACCACCTGATGCCTTTGAAGCCTTTTTAGGAGGAGGCAAAGGAGTTGGAGGACTAGAATCCACCTCGATCTCCTTCATCCCCACATTCAAATTTGGGTTGTTGGCTTAAGTATCACCTAGTACATCATCCCAATTTAACTCTAAAATATTTAGGTCCACGTTGTCCACACCCCCCTTCATTACTGCAATGGGCATTACACTCAAGGGGATAATCTCATGATCTTGTAAAATTGTGAAAGAGGAACGATCCATTCTTTATCATTTATGTGGTTGGATATCCTCATTACACTCCTTATCCCTCAGTTGATAGGGGCTACCTGAAGTGGAGGCCTTTTTATTTTTGTCCTGATGAGGAATGTGGACATACCCTACTAATATGGTAGGGGTATAAGATGATAATATCTATGGGTTAGAAAAATGAGATGCATATGCTCACTGGTCCTAGGAGTCACTGTGGTTGCTCATTTTATAGAAAAAAGATGAACTGGGGTTCATTCAAGGAAAAGAGAAAAAAAAAAAAGAAAAAGAGAAGAATAAAATAGACACAGTAAAATGGGTTAAAGACAAAACTACACAAAGTAAAGATCAAAACCAAAAGATTTACCTTAAAGTTTTGAAGAATCAAGTTGAATGCTGGAAAAATCTAGAGAGGAAAAGAATGAGTGGCTCTCAATAATAAGAAATTGAGATAATAAAGGAAAATATGAGATATAAGAGAGCAATCTATTTATAAGCAGAGGCTTGAAAGTCGAAGAGATGGTGGAAGGTTTGAGAAATTCTCCACATGTCACAAATGCATTAGTAGGTGGGAATTCCACCAAATTCATATTAAAAAATATGCCCTAAGTACGACATGCAAATAAGCCAGTAGATAGTTTGAAAAATTATAAATGGTGGGAACTCAGGTTTTGACTAAGGCATTATTGGGCGGTGTTGTAAATTAAAATTTCTCAAAGCATTTTCAAATAAAGTTTGTAAACCCTAACTCAAAAATCACTTTTTATGCTTATAAACTAAACTAATAAAGCTTTTTGAACCAATTATAGAAAAAAAAACTTGCAACTATGATGCATAACCAATACATTGAAATGAAAATTAGTGAATTCAATAATCAATAAGAAAATATAAAGAGAAGGGATAGAAATACACAATATTTTTATAGTGTTACGAAGTAACTCCTTCCTCTTATGTCCAATCTCTCAATCACCATTGAATTGAGGTTCCACTAGTTTCAAACAGAGTCTCTAAGTTCCTAGTTTCATGAGATTTCACCCTTTACAATTCAATCGGGATACAACTTATAATACAACGATTTAGAGAGTGTTTATAAGTTTTCAAGCCTTCAAAAGACTTATTACAATATGGAATAAGAGCTAGCAAAGATAAAGCTTTACAGTCTCTATCTAGGGTTTTTCAAGAACAAGAATATGAGATGAAGTGTAGTTCTTGAAAAATAGGCTACAATGAATGATTTGATCTTTTTAGCTTAAATCACAAGAGAAAATGATGTTTCTTTGCTACTTGCTCTCTTAGTGGACTTCTAAAGTGATTTTGCTTATTTATGGTGTTTTAGAGGTGTCATTTTTCCTTTACAATGATTCGCAAGTACTATAAGATCTTCTAACGACTATTTTTTTTTTACAAAACACAGAGGCAAATATCTGCTTGTTCTTTATCCACATGACAATTTGGGTTAGATGAGTTTGAAATTCAAAATTTTTAAACTTAAATGGCAACTTGCTTGAAATTCTTTCATAACCAAACAACTGCTTTCCAACGAGAAAAGCGAGGCTTGCTGGAAATCCACACTATTGTTTTCTCATCAATCCAAAACTCTAAAATGTTATTGCCAAAGCAAATTGGGGCTTGCCATTTCTTCATTTTTCCAGATGACTATTTGCCCATGTGCAAACTGGGGCTTATCCTTCAGTCAAATAACAATTTTCCCTATGGGAAAATCTTTAAGTGCTTTTGTGATTCTAAATGGTAGTTTGGCTATATACCAAGCTAAGGTTTGCCTCTTGAGACCTAAAAAAATCATATTTTATGAAAAATAACTTCAAGTAACTTCATCAGTATAAGATGGAAATAAATTTATTTCATTGTACATCACCCTTTAATTCAAATATAATACGATTATACTTAATTTCAATCAAATTCATTGTATATCAACTCTTAAATTCATCATTCATCAAATAAAACAAAATTATACTAAATTTTGGTTTTGGTATCATCAAAATATAGAGGGATAACAAAATCACCCTTTTTTTATGATGACAAAACCAACCTTAGTCCTAAGCAAAACTAATGAATGAAAAGTATATGCATTAAAACTAAACTAAGTATTTTTCAAATATTTGAGAAAAAGTGTTGTAAAATGCTCCCCCTTAATGTGTGTATATACTTTTGATGAACAATTTGACATATATTCAACTGAAGGTATACCAAATAATAACATATTGCAATCTCAATATATCAAAAGTGTTATACTTCCTAGTATCACCCAATTTTGCTGTGGAATAGACAAGAATTGTGAGAAAATTGTGAGAATATTCCAAAAACACTTGATCAAGAAATACATACTGAAGAAATTCCTAAAGCTCGCCCTTAATTTGCAATGTCTCTGAAAATTACACATCAAGAGGGTTAGGTCTACTTGGGATACCAAGTCTAATTAGTTGGCTATATTTCTCCTTATCTCTATTATTTAAAAAATCTAAACCAAAGTAATTAGGTGGCTGGCTTAACGGTTCTTCCCGTTCTTCCCATTCCTCATGTCTCCTTGAACTTTCTCCTGTGGTCTTTATGCTTCGTGGACATTTTCTAAGAACTTTGGGATTCTTGGTATGAAGTAATATTCTAGGCATTATGAGTTGAATGAACAAAAGCCAACAAATTTTGGTAGCTTAGGGTTTATGGTGAAATGAGTGGAGAAACACTCGAATTTGATGAGAATAAGTATTAAAAACAAGTAAAGTTTGAGTGTGTAGGACAAGTTTTGCAAGAGAGAGAGGGGAGAGGGAAGAAATCAGTGGCTTAGGTTTAGGTTAAAAAGTGTTTTGAGGAGAGAGAAACATAATTGGTAATTTATAACTTGGACACTCAAATGGAGGTTTGGGAAAAGCAGAAAGACTAGTAAAACATGACTTCTTTTATCAAAAGGGCCATTTTTTATTCCTAAGGCCAAACATCAATTTCACTTTTTTTTTTATAATTATTTCCCAAACTGTGGCTTGGGGATTAGGAAATCAGGGTTCGGGGTAAGAGGAAGCCAGGGTTTGGTGCTCTAAAAATATTTTTTTAATTATTTCAAAACACTTTCTTGGAAATTATAATGTGCTATCAATATTTATGCATTTTGACAATATTTTCCTATGAATTGAACTTAAAATAATTTAATTTACTAGAAGTTAAATCATTTGGCTCTCAATTTCATGCAACATACTCATTTAAGCTTTCAATTAAAGTGCATATAATAATCAAAATATAGATATTTTCACCCATAAAGTCATAGTAATAAGGTTAGATTAAACCTGATTAGTATCAATCATACCAATTTCACATTATATGTAATAAAACTTTTTCTTGTCCAAGGGATTTGTGAATATGTCTGCCAATTGATGCTTTGTATCCACAAACTCAAGTAGAATATAACCTTTACATGCATGATTTATAAGAAAATGATGTCTAATTTTGTGAACCCTCATTTTGGTTCCATTGCATCTTGTTCATCAATACGAGCTCAACAGATCTAACCAGTCTCAAATTGGACTTCAAACGAGCCTAGAAAGCCTAAAAAATTGAATTGGACTGAATCGAATCTGACCCAAAAATTGGGCCCAAGCCCAAAACAACAGATGCATGCACGAATGACTTCATGCATGCATGAAAGCCTCAACGCATGCGTCAAACCATTCACGCATATGTGAAGGCCCACACGTATGCGCGGAGCGTGTGACGCGCAAGTCTTTCAGTTTTTAGAATTTTCCCACACGATTCCCTATAAATTTGACCCTCCATAACAAACCCGGGTTGGGGCCTTTTTAAAAATTTTCCAGATTATAAAATACTCTCTCAAATAGTCACTAGACATCATACTACACACTTTTACATCAATCTGAGCCTCCAAAACGTAATTTTCAAAAGACAGACACTTCAGATGATCCAGTTACAGACAATACATACGATCAATCTATCTGATCAGAATCCAATCCAGTCCATTTCTAGTCAATCTAGACAATCGATCCACACTCTTCGAACACAATGAAGACCCGTTCAGCTTTCATCAAACCATTAGAACCTTCAGTCTCTAAATCACACAAAAAGGTAAATATGGTATAGTATTGATTTATCTTCAATCAAACACTGTGTTAAGCCCTTTAATTCAGACCTAAAGAATATTTTCAAACAATTTTTATTTTATGAATATCTTTTCATAATTAAAACAAACAAGCCCTAAAATCTGTATAGGCAAAACACACAATTAAAATGCAATTTTACATTAATCAAATTCAGAATTGATTGATAGCTTATTAGGATAATTGTTTTTGTTAATCTAAAATCAATTAGAAATTGAACCAACACCCACCCCTCTTGTTACCAGAACAACCCCTACCCTTTGCGAGAAGAAAGAACGTCATGGGGTTTGATTCCCATTTAAAGGGATACGCTGGCAATCCTTTCACGGCTTTAACTCCAAAATCATTTTTCTTATATTTTTCATTATTTATATCTTCATTTTATTTATTTGTTCATATTATTTGTGTATTTATTTATTTTACTCGCATCCATTTCGTTATCCGTTCTTGCAATGTTGTTATTTTTGTGGTTGCTTGTGTTTTTCATATTCTATTGATGTATGGATTTGGAAAATATGTGCTCCTCCTAGATCCTAAGACTGGAGGGAGATCCCCTATTTTATTGATTTTTCTATGTATTAATTTTATTGCTCTCTTTGGAGCATTGTGCCATCCCTAGCACCTGAAGTCGGCTAGGGGAAGGACCTCTAGTAAAATCACTTGTCTTTACTGCTTTATGGATGCCATATGCATATCTGACATGCTTATGCATTAATTTTTATAAATGGTCATGCATGCATGAAAATCAATCTTTTAATTGAACTTGCCTGATTTCTTGGGCCAAAATCTTATTTTAATTAAAATGGTACAAAAAATATTTTCTTTAAAATATTTTTTAGATCATAAACCCCTTTGGTTCAAAAAATGACTAGATTTTTCAATTGGGTAGAAAATGAATTTTTTCTAAAATGGAGTTAAATCAAAAGGTTTCTTAATCTCCTTAGAATAAAAAAAAAATTCTAAAAGGTTAAGTGGCGACTCTAACACTTTACACACAACGTGCACTCCAATGGACACATGTGGATGCACAAATGTGGGAACCTGATCCACAATCCATGATGTTAGGGAGCGCAATTCGAAAGATTTCCTCTGGGCCACAAGGCCCGCGGCGTGCTTGCTCGGGGAAATCCTGCAGGCTGTTCGGGCAGGGCCTCATAGCTGGCGACTCCATTGGGGATGTTTGGTAAATTGGCAAAAATTAAAAGGGTTATTTTATGAATAACAAAATTTTGGCCTGAGATCATGTAAAAGTAAGCTCTCATCCATCACTTCCTATGCACCAGTATATTAGGAAAACCTGAATAAAGAGTAGTACCGAGTGAGCTTCCTTCCTTAGGACTGCTTTGTCGATAGCAAAACCATCTAACTCCAGGGCACCCCAGCTGATCCTTTTAGTTGGAATAATGAGATACATATAACCGTCTGACCTACTCAAGCCTCTTTGGTTCTTGTGGTTAGGTGTATCGAGACCTCTAGCCGATGGGGAACTGTTAAACATCTAAGCCATTATGTAATGATTAGAGTTGACCTTAGGCCCCGTATACCCAAATGGATTCTATATTATTGTCATCATGAAACATTTTTCATTCATTCATACATGCATGCATCACTACATCCCAAAAACTGAAATTAGACAAAGTGTACTGTTCTAGACAAAAAACTAAACCTTTTCAAAATACCTTTCTCTTTACCTACCTGCACCTGGCTTTATCTTATTTCTTTCAAAAGTTAATACTCCATTTTTCTTTCCCTTTTCCTAAAAAGGTTACCATGTCAACTGGAGATAACCTCATCCCACCTCTCGCTGCTAAAGGCACTGTTACCAATGCTCCAATTGGCACCCCACTACTCTACCTGTTACATCTAACATATAATAACCTTGTTGGCATGCTAGCTGCCTTTATGCAAATATAGGAAGATGCTATGAAAGTCCAACAAAAGACCCTCGCTGCAATGATGCAAAGCTAAGAATAGGCTATTCTGGGTAAAGTTTAGACTATGTTGAGTCAAGTTGGGATTCAGCCCACTAATCATACTTTGACTACTTTTGACACTCTGTCTGATGAGGTCATTATATTAAATCCACAATCTGACTGTGAAAATAACATTCCTGTCACCCATGCTGCTGATCCTTTCTCAAAAGGGGTTGAAGAACATCCACTCATTAAGCCAATGACCCAAAAGTACCAGGAGATGGAAAGGGACTTGTAAGCCCTTAAGAAAAAGGAGAAAGTCTTAGATGTCAAGGCATTGAGCCCATTACCCAAAGCAAGGCTTCCTCCTAAGTTTCAAATGTCACACTTTAAGAAATTCAAAGGCACCTCCTGCCTTGAAACTCATATGAGAATTTATAATGGCATGCTTCGATCTTTGGGAGTGGAAGGTGAGCTCTTTGCTCAGCTCTTCCAATAGCCGTTCATTGGTGCAACTCTGACCAGGTTTATACAATTAGAGGATTCTAAGAAACATACATGGGATTCCATCTGTACTGAGTTTGTGAAATAATATTCCTATAACCAAGAGGTTAACATCAAAAGAAGGGACCTCGAGACAACCAAACAGCTACCCAAAGAGACTTTCTCTATCTCTATTACTAAATGGAGAGAGAAAGCCTCCCACATGGTTAGTAAGCCAACCTAGTCTGAACAAAATGACATAGTTGTCAAGAAACTCTTACCTATGTTTCAAGATATAATGATAACACAACACTTTCCTATTTTAAGGCTTTAGTTATCGTGGGATCTCGCCTAGAAGATGTAATAGAATCTGACCTTATTAAGGATGAGACTCAGACTTCATCCTCTCATTTTAAGAAAACCAATGGTACACAGAAATATAGTGGGGTTAATGCAATCACAGCCCGTAAACCACTCCAGCTACAGGGAAGGGAGTTTTCTAACCTAAAGGGGTTAATATTGAGCTACCTCTTGAGACATTGCATGGAAAACAATGCTTTCAAATCATTGGCGCCTAAGATAATTCCTAATCAATTACCAAAAAACTTCAACATGAATGAGACTTGTGATTATCATCAGGGGCCTAGGCATAAAACTGAGGATTGCAAGGCCCTTCGCCATAAGATCCAAGAACTCATTGATGAGAAGATGATTCTATTACCTGAAGTTAATATTGGCATGAATCCTCTCCCTGAATATATCGTTAATGCAATACTAAATCAATTCAAAGAGGTGATTCTACAGATCTTATCATTGATGTTGTACCACTGAGTAACTATCATTACACCGGAGATGAACAATCTTCCTTAGAGAGGTCACTCTCCCTAGTTTGCTCATTAATGAATGACTAAATTTCCTTAAGGTGGTCAATTCATCATGACTACTACTGTGTTATCATACATCTGAGAAATCTAGGTTAAGAAATAGATGCTATCACCAAAAGTGGTCGCTTTACTCAAGCTCCTGCTGTTGCTTCATCCGTAAGCCAACCATTGGCACAAAACAAAAAGACTTCTGAACTTGATGAGGATCCTATATTGAAACAACTTAAGATAACATTTCAATTTAGAGTTTGCTCATGTCCTCTTACCCTCATCGCCAAGCTCTTTGTAAAGTGTTGAGCCAGACACAGACAACATCACACATCTCCTTGGAGACTTTGGTTGCATCAATCACTAGTTCCACTAGAGGAACTTCCATTTCCTTTTTTGATAATGAGATCCTACCTGGAGGTCCCCACAATGATCCACTATAACTATCATCACAAGGGAGAAGATTGTCCCTATGACCTTTGTTGATAATGGGTTTGCATTAAATGTTTGCCCTTTGAAGGTTACAAGTTGTTAAGGGTTAGTTACTACTGATTTCACCCTTTTTAATAAAATTGTGATGGTATATGACAACTCTAAAAGAGAGGTACTTGGGGTGGCTACACTGACTGTCACCATAGGCCCAACTACTTTCAAAGTCCCTTTCCAAGTTATTGATGTATCGTCCTGCTCCAATATGCTCTTGGGTAGGCCTTGGATTCATCAGGCCAAAGCTGTGCCATCTACTCTGCAATAGAGAGTGAAGTTTAATCTAAATTATGGCATGGTTATAATTAAAGCTGATTCATTTGGAAAATCTAAAGTCTCAAACACTATGCCCATCCTGGACACTCAGCTTGAGTTATCAGTATATCCTTTATCCAACTTCTCATTTGTTTAATTCATTCACACCAATGAAGATCTGAAAGAGCCTATTGCCCTGGATTTTGATCCTTACTACAACCCATTGTTGGGAAATATTATGAAACAAATGTCTTTCTTTCCTATCTTAGGCCTTGGTAAAAATCAACAAGAAGTTGATTCATTCAATGATTTCAAGTTTTCTACTCCTCCTTTTGGCTTGGTTTACGACCCAATGGATGAAGAAATTGAGGAAGAAAAGGAAAAGGCTAGAAATAATTTTTCAATTGTCAAACAAGGGGGTAAAGTTGACATTATATTAAGGCCTTATTTTAGAACCCTAAATGGCTGATTTATGAAGGAGGGAGAGACTGTTCCTTACTTCTCTTTCCTTAAACCATGGATTTTCCCAGTCACTGGTATTAAAGTTCTTGTATTTGGGTTGTTCTCCGACATGAAGCTAACTATTAAGAATCACCACCCTATTTACTATTTGGAAAGTGATTATGAAGAGAACATGGATGTAAGCCTCTTTGGTGATAAAGTTGTTCTCACAAACAAGGAGGAGAAATTTGACCTCTCCATCATGATAAAGCCAACCAATGGGAAACTAAAGAATTGAAGCTTTGATGAGAGCCCTTTTGAAGCTATTAAATCAGAAATTGAGACTGAGGCTGAAACAAAACTGAGTCTGAGTTTGAGTCAACTATTAGTTTTGAGTTTGAATCTAAATCTGATGCAACATCTCCACTGGGATTTAACTTTGAATATGATGTAACCGTGGACCTCTCCCCCATTTCTATTAATAAAACATCTAATTTTTCTTGTTACGAGCCTATTTCCTTGTTTTTTTTGCTATTCCAATTGATGAATTTGACCTCAAACAAATAGAAAAAGAGAATAAAATAAATTAAATAAAAGATGCAGTTAAAGAGCCCATAAAAATTAGCACTCATGACATGCCGAAAAATACATACATTGCATATGCATGCTTGAACAAACAGAACACCGAGTCTATCGTCAAAAGATTTGAGGACTGCTTCACCTGGCAGCCCAGAGACATGATCGGACTAGATCCAAGCAACGTTGTCCATATGATTCCTACTTATCCAGACTGTAAGCCTGTCAAGAAGAAGGTCAGACGCATGAAGCCTACATGGTCTATACCAATCAAAGAAGAAGTAGCTAAATAGCTTGCTCACAGATTCATTGAGCCTATCAAATACACATCTTGTTTGGAAAACATCATCCCAATACCAAAGAAGGATGGAAAAGTTAAAATGTGTGTGGATTATCGAGAATTGAATAAGGTGTGCCCCAAGGATGATTTTTCATTACCTCACATAGACCTCTTGGTTGACACATTAGACAGTTCAGAGATGGTTTCCTTAACCGATTTAGCTGTGGGGTACAATCAGATCCTAGTTCATCCCTCAGACATGGAGAAAATAGCTTTTATCATGGAATGGGGCACCTACTGTTACATAGTAATGCCATTCGGGTTAAAGAATGTTGGAGCCATTTATTAGAGAATGGCTACTACAATCTCTCGTGGCTTAATGCATAAAGAAGTGGAGGTCTACATCGATGACATGGTCATTAAAGGTACAAACCCTGAATTGCATCTACAAGAACTGGAGAAGTTCTTCCTTAGACTTCAACAGTACAATCTCAAGTTAAATCCTAACAAGTGCATATTTGGAGCCTTATCTAGAGTGTTCCTTGATTACATGGTCAGTCAAAAAGGTATAGAAGTGGATCCAGCCAAATCTAAAGCCATCATTGACATGTTAACTCCTAAAACTAAAAAGTAGATACGAGGTTTTCTCGACCGCCTCCAATACATAAGTCGGTTCATTCACCAACTAGATGACACCTGTGGCCTAATATTTAACTTATTGAAAAAGAATTCCTCCAACTAATGGAATGAGGAATGTCAAAAGGCCTTTGAACTGATCAAGAAGTATCTTCTGAGTCTACTAATCTTACAGCCTCCTAGGCCTGGTCAACCTGTACTACTATACTTAAATGTTATTAAAGAAGCCAGGGGAGTAATGCTGGCTTAGAAAGATCTAAACTAACATAAAGAGAATGATATCTATTACTTGAGTAAGAGGATGCTGAAACATGAACTCAAGTACAAGTACATTGATAATCTCTGCATAGCTCTGGTATGGGTTTGCCACAAACTGCAAAATTATCTGGGGGCATACATCACACATGTCCTCACTGATCAAAGTCCCCTCAAGTACCTTATTGAAAAGCCTATCGTAGATAGTAAGATGGCTAGATGGACGGTAGTCCTCACAGCTTAAGACCTTAAGTACATTTAGAGAAAGTTTACCAAAAGCAGTGTCATTACTGATCAACTAGTTGTTGCCTCAACTGATGATAATTGGGAAGAACCTGAATTTCCTGATGAAGAAATACTATTCTTAGAAACTGAAATATGGCAATTATACTTCAATGGAGCCATAAATAACAAAGGTCTTGGCTCCAACTTGGTGTTCCTTATGCCTACCGGTGAACGCTTACCCCTAGTAATCAAACTAGACTTTGAGGCAACCAATAACAAAGCTGAATATGAAGCAAGCATATTTGGATTAGAAGTAGCTTTTCGATAGGCATCAAGAACTTAGAGGTCTACAGTGATTCCTACCTAATCATCTCACAAGACTTGAGAAGGTGGAAAATCAAAGAAAAGCGATTGGTTCCTTCTCATAAGTGCCTCGAAGAGTTGGCCAATATGGTAAATACGGTATAACATTGCATTTATCTTCAATTAAACACTGTTTTAATCCCTTTAATTCAAACCTAAAGCATATTTTTAAATAATTGTTATTTTATGAATACATTTTCATAATTAAAATGAACAAGCCCTAAAATCTATTTAGGCAAAACACACAATCAAAATGCAATTTTATGTTAATCAAATTCATAATTGATTAATAGCCTGTTGGGATAATTGTTTTTGTCAATCTAAAATCAATTAGCAACTGAACCAACAACCACTCTTCTTATTACCAGAATAACCTCCGCCCTTCGTTAGAAGGGAGAACAATGTGTGGTTTGATTCCTATTCAAAGAGATACACTAGCAAGCCTTTCAAGGCTTCAACTCTAAAATCATTTTTCTTTTATTTTTCATTGTTTATATCTTAATTTTATTTATTTGTTCATATTATTTTTGTATTTATTTATTTTAAGTGCATCCATTTCATTATTCATTCTTGCAATGTTGTTATTTTTATGTTTGCTTGTGTTTTTCATATTCTATTGATGTATGGATTTAGGGAATGTGTGCTCCTCTCATATCATAAGACTGGATGGGAGATCTCCTACTTTATCAATTTTTTTCATGTATTAACTTTATTGCTTTCTTTATGGTGATGTGCCTTTCTTAGAACCTGAAGTGGGATAGAGGAAGGACCCCTGGGAAAATCGCTTGTTTTTACTACTTTATGGATGTCATCTGCATATCAAGCATGCTCATGCATTCATTTTTATAAATGGTCATGCATATATGAAAATCAATCTTTTAACTGAACTTACATGATTTATTGGGCAAAAACCTTATTTTAATTAAAATGGTACAAAACTATTTTCTTTAAAATATTTTTCAGATCACGAACCCCATTTGGTTCCAAAAATGACTAGCTTTTCCAATTGGGTAGAAACTGAATTTTTTCTAAAATGGAGTTAAATCAAAAGGTTTCTTAATCACTTTAAAATAAAACAGATTTTTCTGAAAGGTTAAGTGGTGACTTTAACACTTTACACACAACATGCACTCTAATGGACACATGTGGATGCATAAATGTGGGAACCTGATCCATAATTCGTGATGTCAGAGAGCGCAATTTGAAAGGTTTCCTCCAGGCCACAGGCACGAGCCATTCGGGTGGGGCCTCACAAATGTCTATGTGTTTTGTCCTAGAATGTTGAATTGGAGTTTTGGACAAATTTATTGCACTTGTGTTGTCACATTTAATAGGTATGAACTGCAACAAATGACCAAAATACTCAAGTTACATTTTTATCCATAGAAGTTGAGTGAAATAACTTGTGATTGCCAGGTAATCTGCTTCCTTGGTTGATAATGCAACTGATGTGCGAAATATGGTTCAGTACCCCCCATGTCAAACCTTTTGAGTAGCTTCTTACCGTATTTTGATTGGTGGATTAGTGTGTCATTCTCAAGTTGTCTTATTTTAAGCCACAAGAAGTTTAGCTCCTACATCATGCTCATTTTTAACTCACCTTGCATAGACTTTGAAAATTCTTTACTAGGCAATTTATTAGTTGCAGCAAATATTATTTCATCTACATAAATTTACATTATTAGCATGTCTTGGTTTTTATGTTTGATGAAAAAAGTGGTGTCAACTTTTTCCTTTTAAAAAACCATTTCAATCAAAAAGTTGCTTAACCTCTCATACCAGGCTCTAGGAGCTTGTTTCAAATCATACAAAGCCTTTTTGAGTTTAAAAACATGATTTGGATGTGTTTCATTTTCAAAATCGGGAGGTTATTTAATATATACTTCCTGTTAATAAAACCATTTATAAATGTGCT
Source organism: Codiaeum variegatum (assembly GCA_948294925.1). NCBI lineage: Eukaryota > Viridiplantae > Streptophyta > Magnoliopsida > Malpighiales > Euphorbiaceae > Codiaeum > Codiaeum variegatum. The sequence goes on along the minus strand of CAOJBK010420433.1, from coordinate 7,172 downwards.
CTTTACATCCATTTGAAAAAGTTTAAAATTTTTATAGTAAGCAAAAGCAAGTAGCATCCTAATGGATTTAATCTAGATAATGGGGAATAAATTTCATTAAAATTAATACCTTCATTTTGAGAATATCCTTTGGTCACAAACCTTGCATTATTCCTTACCACTATGCCAGATTCATCAAGATTGTTTCAGAAGACCCACTTGGTGCTAACTACCTGATAATCTTTGGGTCTAGGGGCTAAGCTCCAAACTTCACTTCTTTTGAATTGATTAAGCTCCTCATGCATTGCTAACACCTAATGTTCATCATTTATTGCCTCATCCACACTCTCTGGCTCCACTAGTGAAAAAATTCCAAATACTCACTAGTGTTATGAATTTGTGACCTTGTTTTAACTCCTTGGGTAGGGTCTACAATAACTAGTGAATTTCTCCTTTCATCCTTACCCTTGGGTGTGAGATTTCTCTAAGTTAAAGAGTTTCTTAGATTTCCACATCTACACTTGCATCCTCCACATCCTTTTAACTTTATTGCCCATCATTTTACTCATTATTAGGGTTAAATCTCCCATCATTTCTTTCATTGCTTCTTCATGATCATCATCTCTATACACTTAGAGGAAAATTCATTAAATATAATATGAATGAATTTTTCAACCGAAAGTGACCTTTTGTTGAAAACTCTATAAGCCTTAAAATGGTTAAAGTAACCAAGGAAAATTACCTCATCCAAATTAGCCTCAAATTTTCCAAGGTTATCCTTATCATTATTATACACAAAGAACTTACAACAAAAAGCATAAAAGTATTCAATGTTGGACTTTCTACCTTTCCACAACTCATATAGAGTTTTCTTAAGGATGGGTCTAATCATAGCTCTATTGATGATGTAGCATGAAGTGTTGACCGCCTTGGCCCAAAAATATTTTGGTAAATAATTTTCACATAACATGATCCTATCCATTTTTATAAGAGACATATTCCTCCTTTTAACAATACCATTTTGTTGAAAAGTTCTAAAAGCTAAAAAATTATGCTCAATGCCATGCTCCATGCAAAATTTTTCAAAATTTGAATTTTCAAACTCGGTAAAATGTAATGGAATACCCTTTTTATATTTTCAAAGACTTGGATAATGGAATGAATGCAACAAACGCATCATTTTATGAGCAAAAAATAGCACCCAAGTAAACCTAGAATAGTCATCAACTATAATAAGACAATAATGTTTACCACCATGGCTATATTTTCTTGTTAGACTAAAAAAATCCATGTGAAGTAATTGTAAAAGTCTAAAAGTTGAAACAACTTTTTTTTTGGTTTAAAATAACTTCTATAATGTTTGCCCTTAGTACCAGTATCACAAATACTATCATTTTATAAAACCATTTTTGACAAACCTTTTACTAAATCTTTTCTAAAAAGTTTGGATAGAACATCCATAATTGCATGGCCTAATCTCTTATGCCATAAAGTAAGATCCTCATCCTTTGAGGAAAAAAAAGTAAAGATGTTTGGTTTCTTTATTGCTCAAATCCACTAAGTTCACATTTTCCTTATGGAACCCAATAAAAACTATCTTGTTAGTTTTGAAATCTATTACCTTACACACATATGAATCAAAACTAACTTCATAACCCTTATCACCAAGCTTACTCATACTAAGAAAATTATGCCTTAAATTATGCACAAGCAACACTTTATCTATAAAGAACTCATCATTACCTACAGTGCAAACTCCATATATCTTACCTTTTCACTGAAGCTCACATTGCCTCCATCTTTCTCTTCAAGCTTGAGGAATTTCTTCTTATCACCTGACATAAGCTTTGAGCATCCATTATCAATCACTTATTTTTCTTGATTGGATCTCATCAAAGCCTATAACAAAGCAAGTCCTTAACCTTTTAATGGTACCCATTTTATTTTGGGTCCATTCTTGTTGGTTCCACTAGGATCCCATGCACCCTTAGGAATGGCTTGGATTATTTTGGTATTTATACCTTCCTAATTGTATATGGCCTCCTAAGTCTAATGGGGCATGTTTTAGGTGTGTGACCATTAAATTTTCAATAGTTACACATGCTTAACATTTTTGGAATGAAATCCTTTTTAATGAAAAATATATAAGAAACTTTTTCTTTTTCCCCAACCTTATAATCAAGGCCAACTTTGTCATACAAACCTCTTTAAGATAATAAAATATCATCTAGAATATTGCTTCCACTAGTAAACGTCTTCAAAAGTTCTTTAATATCCTCATGTTCTAGTTGAACTTTATCATTCTCACATTTGAAGTTATCAAATGAGATTTAAAAGTCTTTTAATTGGGTAATGTGTTTTTGTTTTTCAATTTCAAAAGTGTTAGAGCTTTCACCCTTCTCAAACCCATATTTCATTTTATGCGAACTCTTTTTCAAAAACTCATTTTCTTTTAAAATTTGAATTTAATCAATCATAAGCTCATCAGATGCATCTTTTAATTCATCAAAAGAATAAGTTTTGTGGTTACCTTATCATCATCTTCAATCTCACCCTCTTGGGCCATCAAGCACAGGTTGGCCTCCTCCTCTTCATCAGATGAGTTCTCATCACTAGAGTCATCACTCTCACTCTAAGCAACATAAGCTTTATCTTTATCTTTGTTTAAAGTTTTCTTATCCTTTCCTTTCTTAGCTTTATACACATAGTAATCTTGCCTTATATGCCTTTATTTCTTACACTCATAATAACTTCTTTGCTCTTGTCTTTATTGAACCTTTTCCTTTTTCCTTTTCTTTTTGATAAATATTTATTGAACTTTTTAAAATTTCTTACAAAAAGTGCCATATCCTCCTCCTCCTCCTCCTCCTTCTCATCATCATCATCATTATCACTTGAAGAAGCTCTGGGTTGCTACTCATTATGTTGAGCCTTGAGGGCTATAGTCTTTTCTTTCTTAGATAGCTCACTTGTAACCCTTTGCTCTTTTCTTATTTTAAACTTCATCTTATGTATTATAAGAATACCATAAGAGTTTCGAGTGGAAGAGTACCGAAATCCAAAGATGATTTAATAGCATTAACTTTAGGATCAAACTTCGCCAGAAGGCATCTAATCAACTTGATCAGAAGCTCTTTGTTGGTGAAGGTCCTTTCAAGTGATTTTAGCTCATTCACCAATGTTGGAAACCTTGTATTCAAGCTTATAATACTTTCATTTTCAATGTATTTGAAGTTCTAAAAGTATATTGTGAACATTATGAGCTTGGAATGCTTGACTTGGCTTGTTCCTTCATAGGTTGCCTTCAAAGTATCCCGTATTTCATTTTTCATTTCACAAGTGGGCCCCCAGTTAGACTCCGTTTTTTTTTCAAGGCATAAAAAATAAGATCAATAGCTTTGTCATTTTGTTGATGCTTCTTCTTGTCTTTATCAGAGTACCCATCTGATGTTAGAGGATTTCCCAAGAATGGATCCTTTGGGATGTATGAACCATTTTCAATTATACCCTAAAGATTATACCCTTATAAATGGGTATGGAAATGCATTTGTACCTTCTATTGATTATAGTTTACGCCACAATAGAGATGTCTTATTAAGCCATGACCCTCTTGTAATGTAGTGTGCACATAATCATTTACACCTACCATAATGATCATTAGCTTTTTAAATCATTAGATTTAATAAAAATGACAAAATGAATTTGATATCAATTGTTGTCCCAACAATATCTACCAAAAGCGGGAGGATGGGGGGAGTGAATTAGTAAATTAAAAATTTTCAAAGGATTTTTAAATCAAGTTTGTAAACCCTAACCCAAAAAATCACATTTGATACTTATAAACTCAACTAATAATGCTTTTTGAACCAATTATATTAAATAACTCATAACTATTATGTATAACCATTATATTGAAATGAAAAATAGAGCATTCAATAAGAGAAAATAAAATATAAAGAGAATGGATATAAATACTCAGTATTTTTGTAATGGTTCAGAGTAAGTCCTTCATTCTACACACGATTGAGGTTCCAATAGCTTCAAATGGAGTTTTCAAGCTCCTGGTTTCATGGGATTTTTCCCTTTACAATTCAATAAGGATATAATCCACAATATAAAGATTTGAAAAGTGTTTATAAGTTTTCAAGTCTTCGAAAGACTTGTTACAATATGGAATAAAAGCAAGAAAAGATAAAGAATTAAGGTTTCTAGTTATGGTTTTTTCAAGAATAAGAATATGAGATGAAGAATAGTTCTTGAAAAGTATGGTATAATAAAGGATTGATCTTTTTAGCTTAAATCATAAGAGAAAAAGATGTTTCTTTGTTACTTGATCTCTTAATTGACTTATGAAATTATCTTTATTATACATGGTGTTTAAGAGGTGCCATTTTTCCTTTAAAACAATCTACAAGTACCATGAGATCATCTTCTAACAACTATTTTTTTATAAAGAATGGAGGCAAATGGTGGATTACTCTTTATCCACACGTTGGTTTGGATTAGGTGAGTTTGAAATTCAAATTTATGTAAACCTAAACAACGGTTTACTTGAAATGCTTTTATGACCAAATGTTGGCTTTCCAGTGAGCAAATTGGGGCTTGCTGAAAATCCACACAGCGGTTTACTCATTAAGCCAAAAGTTCAAAATGCTATTGCTAAAGAAAATTGAGGCTTGCCATTTCTTCATTTTTTCCCCAAATGATGTTTTACCCATGTGTAAACTGGGGCTTTCTTTTCAGTCAAACAAAAATTTTCCTTTCAAGAAAACCTTTAAGTTCTTTTATGACTTTGAATGGCATTTTGGCTATATACCAAGCCAGGGCTTGTCTCTTAAGACCTAAAAAACATATTTTTTCTAAAAATTATTTCCAGTAACTTAATTAGTATAAGGTAGAAGCACATACATTTCATTGTACTTCATCCTTTAACTAAAAAATAATGGTATTATACTTAACTCCAATCAAATTTATCGTATATCAACCCTTAATTCATTGTTCATCAAATATAATAAAATTACACTATGCTTTGGTTTTAGTATCATCAAAATATATAAGAATAACTGGGGGGGGGGAGGGGGGGGGGACATGTGATGATCTCACTCCTAAGAAGGCTCACCCTATGTAACCTTTTATGCTAGGGAGTTAGATCTCAACCTCAACTTAGAGCCTTGGTGTATGACCTGCACCTCATTCCTCTCATAAAATCTAAATAGCAGGCTTATAGCAATTGGATACTTAAAACGTCCTAAGTTAGGTGTTGTGAATCATACCACTATAGAGATAAATTCCAACGGGTATGTCATTATCTACATATCCTTATAATTCATGAGCCTAGCCATTGGGATCCTTCACTATAAATACCCTGGTCATTTATAGAAGAAAGGTTAATCCCTCTACATATTATCTATTATATTATTGGTTTGATATAAGGTTCATTTATCAGTTGACAAATTGGGGTTAAAGGTCAATTTGGGCTCCATATCTCTAGGTTAAGGCATCATTTATATTACTAATAGTTTACATTTATAGTAACCATCTTCTTGAAAAGTAGGGTACAAAGAAGTATTTGATCTTTTTAGCTTGAATCATGAGAGAAAATGATGTTTTTTATTACTTGCTCTCTTAGTTGACCTATGAAGTTATCTTGCTTATACATGGTATTTATGAGGTGTCATTGTTCCTTTAAAAAGATCTACAAGTACCATGCGATCATTTGCTAATAGCTATTTTTTTACAAAGAACAGAGGCAAATGGTGGCTTATTCTTTACCCATACATCGGTTTGGGTTAGGAGGTTTTGAATTTCAAATTTATATAAACCTAAATGGTGGCTTACTTGAAATGCTTTCATAACTGAATGGTGGCTTACTAGTGAGTCAATTGGGGCTTATTGAAAATCCACATAGCGGTTTGCTAATTAAGCCAAAGCTTCAAAATGCTATTGCCAAAGCAAATTGAGTCTTGCCATTTCTTCATTTTTTTTCCAGACGATGGTTTACCCATGTGCAAACTGGGGCTTTCCCTTCAGTCAAACAATGGTTTGCCTTTCAAGAAAATCTTTAAGTGCTTCTATGACTCTGAATGGAGGTTTGGCTATATATCAAACCAAAGTTTGCCTCTTAAGACCTAAAAACATGTTTTTTTTTTAAAAAAAAAAAACTTCAAGTAACTTAATTAGTACAAGATTTCTTTGTACATCATCCTTTAACTCAAATATAACGGGATCATACTAATCTCCAACCAATTTCATCGTATATCAACCCTTAAATTCATTGTTCATCAAATATAACAAAATTACACTAAGCTTTGGTTTTTGTATCATCAAAATATATAGGAATAACAGGGGGCATTGTGATGACCTCACTCCTAAGAGGGCTCACCCAATGCAACCTTGGTTGCCAGAGAGTTAGACCTCAGCCTCGACTTGGAGCCTTGGTGTATGAGCTGCACCTCATTCCCTTCATACAATCTACCTATCAGGCTTATAGTAATTGAATACTTAACATGTCCCAAGTTAAATGTTGTGAATCATGCCACTATAAAGATAAATTCCAATGATTATGTCATTATCTGCATATCCCTATAATTCATGAGTCCTAACCCCTGGGAGCCTTCACTATAAAAATACCCTGATCATTTACAGAAGAAAGGTTAATCTCTCTACATATTTTCTATTCTATTCTCTTTATATTCTCTATTTTCTCCATTTATTCTTGGTTTGATCTAAGGTTCGTTTCTCAGGTGACAAGTTGGAGTTGAAGGTCCTTCTCGGCTCCATATCTCCAACCTTAGGACATCATTTATAATGTTAGTAGTTTACATTCTACCTCCTGAAAAGATCATTCTAGTATTATCAGTATCTCTCTCCTATAAAAAAAAAAAAAGGAAATTTCTTTTCAATCCTCCTAAATTAGGGGGGAGAAGACTTGTCTTTTCTTTCTCCAACTTTTCAAATAAAGGATTCATTCATTTCTCTTTCATTCTCTAGTCTTTCCCCTCTACTAAAACACTGAGCATTATTTTATAGAACTTCTTCAGTAGTAGTAACTTTGGTGAATTATGGACGCAAAGCTTGATCCAATCAAGCACTACAGAAGTCCAACTATTTTTTCTATTGTTATTCGTGTTCAATAAAAGCCCAATAACCATTTCATTGTTTTTCGATTTGCGACAAGGCCTATCAATGATATA
>CAOJBK010420369.1:0-21380 GCA_948294925.1 Codiaeum variegatum | reverse complement strand
AGACCTTGTTGGTTTTATACTCAAATTCTCTAACATCTTTCCTTAAAATGAGGAGGAGAATCGAAAAGATGTTTGTTGACTTGTTGACTAATTTAATAGTCTACTAATCAACTAAATTAAGACCAAACTTAGTAGGAATCATTTTTAAATCTCAATTAACCACATATCATGTGGATTAAGCTAACATCTCATGTTAAGCTTAATTATTTTATTTGTTTGTCCAAAACCATTTCAATTAGTCATACCCATTTATATCTCATACAAACTAAGACATAATTGAAATTTTCCTTTTGTGAATTAAACATCAATACAGGCTAGCATCCTTGTAAATTTAATTACATGTTCAATTCAATCATCATTAATAATTGATTAAACTCTTTAATTAATCATTGATATGATTTATACAAATGGGAATTGCTATATGGTATGTGACTAAATAGGTTCATGTTCTAATTAGCAATGGGATAAAGAAAACTCTTTTTTTCCCACTAAGTGTGTAATCCTCATCAAACACTTAGTCACATAAGTCGTGAGTGACGACTAGCATAACATATCACGACTATCCAATTAGAAATGAATGTAGGTGATTATATCTATGACATTGTATAGACCTCTCGATCATAATTACCGTGCACTTAAATCCCTTCATTATGGATTCTTGATCTTAGCTAGGGTTATGGAATAGTCAAACCCTATATGCCAGATCATATGATCTCTATCCGGTGTGAGTTCTTGATAAATTGGTTCCTACTAGAAACTCTTTCTAGTGAACCTTATCCACCCTGGCCAAGGATTTGCATATCAAGAATAATTGAAAGTCATAGTATTCCTTCCTTGGTTATCCAAGTTAAAGAATCCTTTCTTGGTTAAACACTTATCTCAACATATCACTAAGTATGGCCACCACATGCCATATACCAATACATGACTAGCATTGGTATGTAAGCAGTAACAAACCATAGCCATTAATATGCTAGAAACATGTCACCTCAAGTCTAAGAATTACATACATAATCATGATCTAAAGGATGAGATATTGACTAGTTTGTAACAACCCATGTATCCATCATCTAACATCACTATTCAACTTACTCATGCTCATGTGTTGTCATGATATCACATGTCTGTAGCATGGGAATTACTACCTCCAAACCAATAAGTATCTCATACTTATCATGGATGACAATATAGGTGATGGTCTCCTGGATTAATGGCGTCCCTACCAATAATCCTATGACCACGAACAACCTTTAAAGTATCTGATAAAGGGAAATCAGGTACTCATATTCTCAAACTCTTTGAGAATAGAGTCCCTATAGAATACTTAAGGGACATATATATACGTTTGATAGGAATGCTTTTCATTTAAATAACATATATAATAAAGCTAGTTAGGTTTTCATTTACATTCACATACTAAGTGTAAGCTCTAGGGCATACATTGCTAACATTGAATTGATCACGTCTAAAATTAGGGTGTCTATAGTGTCTATTATCTAAAAAGTGCATTCTAAAGGCTTTGATTAATGTAAAATTATGTAAACTAATGTTAGGTGAGTGTCTATAAATGTGTTCTGCAATCTGGAAAAATTTGGTAAAAAGGTTTGTACCCAATTCTGGTTTGGATGGTCGAATTTATAGAGAAATGAATCAAAAAATCCTAAAAATGAAAGGCGCATGCATCACATTCTCCATGCATGCTCGTGGGCCATCACGCATACATGAAGGGCTTAATGCATGCATTGAAGGCTTCGCACATGCGTGAAGTCATTCGTGCGTACGTCTTATCGTTTTGGGCTTAGGTCTGTCCTAGGCCTGAATTTCTAGGTCTGGTTTGATTCAGTCTAATTCAATATTTTAGGCTTTCTAGGTTCGTTTAAAGTCATATTTGAGCTCAGTCAGATTCGTTAGGCTCCTATTGATGGACCATATGCAATGGTACCAAAAATATGAATATTTCCTCGAAAATATGCAAAATTTCCATGTAAACCCTTATAATTAAAATTTTTCATCTCGGGGGTTGCCTCGGAAGCAACAAAGGGCGTGACCCCTTAACCCCATTAAGTTTCCAATCCTTTGAGAGTCATGAGACAACCAACGATTCTAGAGGTGCAAATTTAAGGGTACACACTACTCTATATTACAAGGGTGTTAAAAGTGTTTATAAGATTACTAGTTAAAAGACTTGATTATAATGCTAGGTTAAAGATTTACAATGAAGAGCTTGCTTAGGTTTTCTTAAACTAAAAGGATTACAATGCAAGATTAAGATTTTAAGAAAACTAGAGAGTATGAGCAAAGAAGCTAAAATCACAAGAGAAAAGGTTTTCAATAGTAATAAAATAGCTTTTTTTTATTGTTGACTTTGCTTATGATGTTGCTTTATATACCTTAGCCTTCTTGGGGCTAAAATGGTGCTTCTAACATTTAAAAAGTACTGATTACATTATCACCAATGGATAAAAAATTTGTTAAACGAGCTCCAATCGGTCGTGTAGGCTTTTATAATACGCTCATATGGGTTAGGTGATTTTAAGTTGAATATAGCTATTGGGACCATACAGTCGTATGGTGTCCTATCCATACGGTCGTATAGTGTTGCCCTAGAATTTCCAAACCTCTTTGTACTACCATACGGGCATATGGAGCTTTGCTATATGGTCATCGGGCATATGCCTGATTTCCTGCACAACCTAAAATGCTTTGCTTCTAAAACGTTTGTTAGTTCAATCAAAGTGTTTATGCATATTCCAAGAACCATGAACATGTATATGCACAAATTGCTCTTGTCATACTCATTAAACCAATAAAAATGTGTTCTTAGAAAACATAACACCTTAATAAAAAAAAACTACACTAAGAGTTTTGAAATCTTCAAAATATGGAGGACAACAAAGCACCATAATCAGAATTTGAAGTAAAATTCCATAACTTAGAGTGAAGCCAAATCCATTTCTCACTCAAATGTTTAGTACTAGGCTTCAGCAAAAGTATTTTGTTGATTTCCTCCTTAGAAAATAATTAATTGAGTAATGAGAGGTCTCATTCCCTATCTTCTTTGATAAGATCATCAACCCAATATCGACGATAGTCTGGTGGCCTTGAAGATGTAATTTGAATGCTACACTCTATTTGGGAGCAAAGGAAAAGGAGGGGTAAGAAAAAATATAGGAAAAAGATGGTGGAGTAAATACCTTTCTATTGTCTTAAAGTGCAGTGAATAGATGGGAAAGAATCATGTAATCATCTAGGCCCACTCATTTGCAATCACCCCGATTTGGGGTGGAAAGCTTGGAAAAGCATTGATTTTGATTATCGAATTACTTATTTTTTTTACCCATTTCTCTCTTTCAAAATAAATAAATAATATCACTCTAATTTTTTTTTCTTTTTTTTCTGAATGTATCAATATAATTTAGGTAAATTCTTTTTTCTTACCTCATTATTACCAAATCAAAATTTATATATATTATATTAATTAATTAATTTAATTGGTGCTTTGTCATATTATATTTACAATTATAAAATCATTTAAAATTATTGAAAATGACATATCTATGTTCTAATAATATTGAAATAAGGGTAAATTAGTAATTTTATATAAGCCTCAATTTGTATGTTTTTCAAAAAAAAAATCAAAATTTATATTTGTTTTCATTCCCTACCTTACCAAACATATTAGAAAAAAAGTTTTTCATCACCTTTTATATTCTTTTCTCCATTCTTTCTTTGCCCACCTTTCTTTCCATACCCTACTTTTTTTTTCCAAACAAAGTGTTAAGAAGGTCCCTAATCCAAGGGTCATTTCAGATAGTTGTGGTTAGTCCACCTCTTATCTGTTTACAAGAGCCCTTCTTCACTAACTCTCTGCCTTGATAATGCCCTTCTAGGTCCATGCTCCAGTATCACCAGCCTTAACAGTCCAAAAATTAGTGTTTCTAAAATATTTTTATCTGAAATTTTTGGCAAGAAAGGATTGAGGGCTTTCAATAAGTTGCTTTGTGCATAATTTTATATATTTCCCCCAAACATTTAAGTATATTTTTACCCCAAAAATGTATTTAATGTGATTGTTAAGTGGTTTTTAGAGAAAGTAAGAAATTTATATGAAAATGAAGTTATTTGATCGAAAGATGGAGTTCCTGAGTGAGTGGAATTACTTGACGCAAGATTTGGAGTGTATTTGGAGGGTTTTGAAGCATTTTTAGATGGCATGGGCCATGCAGAATCACTATAGAGTCGTGTGGGTAACTCATGCATGTTATTACGAAAAGAAGGCTATGGAATCACATATTCTAGTAACTCATATGGGGCAAGATGCTTAATGCACGGGCCATGCGATGGGCCGTTTGTCGCAGCGAAAATCTAACACCTTTGACACTTTGGATTATTTTAAGCATAACTTAAGTTAAAGATATCTGATTGAGGTGTGTTAGATATCGTTAGGAAGCTAAGAGAAAGATATACAACTCTTATGAAGACCACAAAATTTAAATCTAACGTTTTCTTATCCAAAATTGTCCCGCAATCTAGATATTTTTACTAGTGCAATTTTTATTACGAGTTTTGAGTTATTTATTTCCTATTTTATTAGAAATCTTATCCAACTCAATTTAGGAACACTTATGATATTGTAAGAGGTTTCCTACTTAAAATTATACCCTAGCCCTTAAGGATACAATATATAAAGGGTTTTAAATCTTAATTTTGAGGGAGGAGAGATTAGAAAGAGAAAGGGAGATTAGAGAAGAGGGAGAGATTCTTAGCCATTCTAAACAAGTTCTTAAAATTGATTTAGAATTATTTTAAGAGATTTTATTTTCATTGTTCATCATTGTTTCCTTTTATTTTTTTCATCAATTTGGTTTGTGTTAAAGATTGAAGTTGAATTTCTCTAAGAAGATTGGATTTTTCTACTTTTAATTGAGGTTTATTCTTTACTTAATTACTTTAATTCTGCATTTTCTTTGCATTAAGGGTATTAAGCATGAATTCTCTTAGAATTTTTGTGAATTTGTTGAGTTCTAAATCAGTCATGAACTAAATTCATTTTTGTCTAGAGATTGGAGTATTAAATAGTCTTTATATGATTAATTGCTGTGAATTCTATTATTAGGTTTAAATTTTAATTAATTGAATTTAATTAATGATTATAAACAATTGCTTGACCACTAGTTTAACCTAGGGTTTGGGCGATAAAGCGAGAGTGGAATTCTATACCTAGAACTATTCAATTGAGATTCTAAAATTAATTGGGTTCATAAGTTTTAGTCTTAAATATTTTGGTTGATGCATTTTTTCTCTAGATTACATCTGTGAATACGTTAACTAGACTAGGGTAAGATCTAGTTAAATGATTGTATTTAACATTCGATTGTTAAACCTTAGTAATAGAATTAATAGTTTAAAATCATAAAGGATAGACTATGGATTGTCAACTTCTCTAGACAATATTCATAACATTGTATTCTCATATTCATTGTTTGCTTGCTTTTTAATTTAATTGTTTATTTATTTTTCAATTAAAACCAAAATTTCTTTACTTTTACTTATGCTTTAACAAACAAATTGATAAAGCTTAACAAACCATAATAATCGATTCTTAGGGATACAACCTTGGGTTCTCATCTTGTGTTACGATAGCCCGTATACTTATGGTCACTATTTGTTATTATATTTTTAGATGAATAAGTTTTTGGCGCCGTTACTGGAGACCTTGATAAAAGACTTTACTATGCGTTATTGCTTTGTTTCTTTCCTTCATTTTTAGTTTCTAGTTTTATTTTATTTTCTATATTTTATTAACGAAAGGAGATCTCTTGAAGGAGATATTCTTCCTTTTGTTGATTACGTGCATAGGATCGGAGCAGAAAATAGAGACAAAGTTTCAGTGATTGTTGACCAACCGAGAATCATAGGGGATTAAAGAAAATTGATGAAGGAATTTTCTAAGCCAATTATTGGTATGACTACTTCTTGTATTCATTTGGACACAACTTCATAAAATTATAAGTTGAAATCTATTCACTCTAACATGTTGTCTTCATTTCATGAGATGACTAATGACGACCCTCTAAATTTCATAAGGGATTTCTATTCTATTATTCAAACCATTCTTCTTCAAGGTCTAACTAAGGATCAATTATAGATGAGGTGTTTTCCATATACTTTGAAAGATACTGCTAAATTTTGTTTAATGACTTTGCCCCCCTAATTCTTTGACTACGTGGGAAGAGGTTTATACTAAATTTATGCAAAAATTTTACTATCAGCAAAAGATTTTTAACTTACGTACAAATATCACCGTTTGTACTTAGCTAGAAGAAGAGTCTTTCCATGAGGCATGGGAATGTTTCAAATTGCTACAAATTCAATTCCCACACCTTCATTATCCTTTATAACTATTAAATTAGTTTTTCTATAATAAAACCATAGGGTAATTGATAATGTTGTTGGAGGTTCTATAAGTGGGGTTACCCCTAATGAGGCTTATTAATTATTTGAGATTCTTGGAACTAATTCTGAATAAAAGAGTGTGAGGGGTAGGTGAGCCAATGCACATGAAGTTTCACATAGCAAAGTCATGGTAACACAAATAGCTGAGCTCACTCACCAAGTTGAGACGTTAAAAAGGAATGAAAATTCACCCACTAAAGTTAAACAAGTGTATGGGATATGTGGTATCTTTAGACATGGTGCAAATGTTTGTCCTTTCGATTTTGATCATGTATTAAGTAAGCTAGAGCAAACTCAAGTTCTAAACAGATTCCAACCAAGGGTTCAAAATAATCCTTATTTGAATACATATAATCTGGGTTGGAGAAATCATCCCAATTTTGGTTGGAGGAACAATAACCAACCATAACAATTTCAACAACAACAACACCAATGTGAGTCTTCTAATTTTGGGCAAAGGTTGTCTACTTTAGAAACTAGCTTAAATGCCTTTATTCAATCTAGTACTCCAGCTCAAGAGGCAACCAATAGAATATTGGATTCACTTAAGGCATCACTAATGAGAATTGAAATTCAAGTTGGTCAAGTAGCAACTTAACTATAAGAAAACCAAAGGGGTAGAAGCCTAGCCAACTTGAGCAGGCTAAGGATATTTCCATCATTCGGATAGATCATATGAGAAAGAAGAGGTAATGGGAAAAGTTGAGATTGAGAAAGTGGAAAAGTTTTTTAAGAAGAAGGAGGAGTGCATAGATTCAAAACTTTAATTATCTAAGTATGCACCTCTTGCTCAGTTTCCCGAACGTTTGATGCAAAAATTGCTGGACATCCAGCCAAGTAAAATTCTAATCTTTTTAAGTAATTACATATAAATATGCCTTTTGTTAGATCTTTGATGCAAATTCCTAATTACATGAAAGCATTAGAAGAGCTTCTTGAGAAGAAAGAGAAGTTTGAGGAGGTGTCCATTATGCAACTATTTGAGAAGAGCTCTTCTAATGTTACTAAGCTACCTCAAAAGTTTAAAGATCCAGAAAGTTTTACTTTACCTTGTCTCTTAGATAGTTTAATTATTGAGAAAGAATTAGCTGATTTCGGTGCAAGTGTTAGCATTATGCCCCTAAAAGTTTTACGGCCTTAGGTATAGGAGAACCCAAACCAACATATCTCACAATTGAATTCGCTGATAAATCTATTATTCATTCTAAGGGGATAGTTGAGGATAAATGGTTAAGGTTGGAAAATTTATCTTTCCAGTTGATTTTCTAGTGATTGATATGGATGAGATTGTTAAAAACTCACTTATTTTAGGTAGATCATTTTTAGCAACTGCTAGAGTTATCATCGATGTCTATGAGGGCAAATTGACCCTAAGAGTGGGTAATGATCATATTATTTTTCAATTACCAAATATTCTTGCACACATTATTGCACATGAGGAAGTTAGATTATATGAAACCATCACTCACCCTGAACCAGTTAATGATAAAATTGATATTGTTAATAGTGTTTCTATTGAGAGTTGTGTTGTATTGAGAATTATGGAACCTAAACCTTGTGCTCGAGCTGAGAATTTGCCATAGAAAGAGGTGCAGAATGAACCGACTTGAGAGTCAGTAAGCATAACAAATCTTAAAGGTAAGAACAAATGCCAAAGCAAAGGTAACCTAAAAATAGGCAAGAAAGGTAAGAAGAAAAAAAATATTGAATGGAAAAGGTAATCTTGTTTAGTTACCTAAGTTTGTTATTAATTCTAGCTTGAAAATTTTGAAAGAATGTTGGAATGGTACCCATGAAATGTCTTATTTTCAATGTAATAAACTTGGGTTCCATGATGAGAGATTTAACTCCTTAAAGGTAGGTTGATCCTATCTTTATGTCCAGCTAAGATGACATTAAATAAGCACTAGGTGGGAGGCAACCTACTGATTTAAATTATCTGCTAGTTTGTTTTTCTTTTTGATTTTGTGCTTTTAGTTCAATTGTTAAGAGATAATACATGGGTATGGTTTCATTTGAGTTGTGATTATATAGGAATTTATGGTGTTTAAGAAGCTAGAATAGGTATTCAAGTGTGTGGTAAGTGATACGTAAAAGGCAAAAAAAAATTATATGAAATTGCTTGTAAATAGTAAGTTGCACAGGTAAATATGGTCCAAGCATAGGCCGTGCGCCTTACTGTACTGATTATGGCTTGAGAATATTGGCTAACTGTGAGGCCCCGCCCGAATGGCCTATGGGATTTCCCTAAGCAAGCTCGCCTATGGGCCATGTAGCCCAGAGGAAACCTTTCGGATTGCACTCCCCAGCAACATGGATTGTGGATCGGGTTCCTATATTTGTGTATCCACATGTGTCCGTTGGAGTGCACGTCGTGTGTGAATTGTGTAGAGTCGCCACTTAACCTTTTACAAAAATTCATTTTATTCTAAGGATATTAAGAAACCTTTTTTATTTAACTCAATTTTTGAAAATTTTAGTTTCCACCAAATTTGAAAAACTGTTCTTTTTGGAACCAAAGGGGGTTCGGGGGTTAATGATCTGAAAAACATTTTAATAAAAAATAGTTTTGTACCATTTTAATTAAAACAAGATTTTGACCTGAGAAATCACGCATGTTTAGTTAAAATAATGATTTTCATGTATACATGGACATTGATATCAGATGAATGCATGAGCATGCCAGATTATGCAAATGATATCCATGAAGCGGTAAAGACAAGCGATTTTGCCAGGGGTCCATCCTCTAGCCAACTTCAAGTTCTAGGGAAGGCACAATGCCCCTAATAAAGCGATAAAAATTAAGACAATAAAAATCAATAAACAGGGGATCTCCCCTTCAGTCTTATGATCTGGGAGGAGCACACGTTCCCCAAATCCATATATTAACATAAATATGAAAAACACAGGCAATCACAATGTAACAACATTGCAACAACAAAAAATAAAATAAATAGGATAGAAATAAACAAATACCCAAATAAGACTAATAAATAAATAAAATAGAGATATAAACAATGAAAAATAAAAGAAAAAGGATTTTGGAGTTGAAGTCATGAAAGGCTTGCTGGCGTATCCCTTTGACTAGGAATCAAACCACACACTGTTCTCCTTTCTCGCAGAGGGTGGGGGTTGTTCTAGTAATAAGAGGGGTGGTTGTTGGTTCAGTTGGTAATTGATTTTAGATTGTAAAAACAATTATCCCAACTGGGTATTAACCAATTCTGAAGTTGATTAATGTAAAATTACATTTTGATTGTGTGTTTTGCCTAAACAGATTTTAGGGCTTATTTGTTTTAATTATAAAAAGGTATTTAAAAAAAATAGCAATTGTTTTGAAAATATTCCTTAAGTCTAAATTAAAGGGTTTGAAATAATATTTGATTGAAGATAAAAAGCAATATTATACCATATTTATTTTTGATAGTTTAACAAAACTTGAGCGGGTCTTCGTTGTGTTTGGATAGTGTGGATTGATTGTCTCTACTGACTGGAAGTGGGCTAGATTTGATTCTGATCAAATGGATTGATTATCTGCATCATCTGTAACTGGTTCATCGGGAATGTCTATCGTCGGAGAATTGCATTATGAAGACTTGGATTGATGTAAAATTGCGTGGCCTAGTGCCTCAAGTGTTTGAGGGAGTATTCTGTAATCTAGAAATATTGGTAAAAAGGTTCAAACTCGACTATGTTCTGGAGGATCGAATTTATAGGGAATCATGTCAAAAAAAACCCTAAAAATTGATAAGTGCGTGTCACATGCTCCACACATGCACGTGGGCCTTTACGCATATGTGAAAGGCTTGACGCATGCGTTGAGGCCTTCATGCATGCTTATTATCATTCATGCATAAGTCTTTTCGTTTCACGCGTGCGTCTATCATTTTAGGTCTGGGTCCATCCTCGTCCCAATTTTCTAAGTCTGGTTCGATTTAATCCAATTCAATTTTATTGGCTTTCTAGGCTCGCTTGAAGTCTGATTTGAGCTCGGTCAGATCTGTTGGGCTTGTATTGATGTGCCAGATGCAACGGTACCAAAATGATGGTTCACAATTACCACCATTAATATTCATGTTTGTACGGACGTGACTGCTAAGTGTGAATGCATTTAATGCAATAATTGAAGGATTTGCCTATAAATAGGGTTGAGTTTCAATTTCATACCTACAACTTCTTGAGATTTCCTCTGAAAATTCTCTTCTTCTACTTTTCTATTTTGGATTAGACATTTTGGATTTTACCAGTTCCGATTATCGATGAGGAGAATGTAGACTTGTCAGAATTGCTGAGTGACTCCTTAAGAGGAGAGGCGATTCTAGCTTTTGACACTCCGTCACGTGACTACTTGGTTAATAACCCATAGTATAATTTTTTGTGGATGAGTTACTCGGTAATATATTTGTCAAGTTTTCTTATTCTAAGGTGGTACCCTTACCAGACTGGGATCCCACTGACCACTTAATGATGGATAGAGTTCAGCCGCCTATCCCTCTCAACTCAGATTTGCTAGCGAGGCATAAAGTGCATGCTATTTGGCTTGGTTTTCCCCTAGTATGTATTCCCTGTAACTCTTTTATTTTTCTATATAATTTTTTATGCACTATTTTCTCTCATATTTTATTTTTGAAAAACAAAATAAAGTTAGAAATAAAAGGAATTGAAAAGTACTAAGGATGGAATGCATACTTGTCAAATAGGCAGTTTAGCCAGAGAGAAAGGTGGTTGATTTTCTAAATGCCCATGGGAAGGTGGCACAGTGTGTGTCTTGTGCTAACCTGAATGGTTGGCTACAGTTAGACATAAGGCGTAGTTATAATAGATCTTTGATTTTTACCCTTGCTAAGAGGTGGTGGAAAACCACCAATACTTTCCATTTACCATGGGGGAGATGACCATGACCCCCTTTAACTGGTCTTGCTTGACTAGGATGCGGTTTGGGTGCAGTACCGTGGTTTTTTATTCTAGAGCTAGACAACGTCATGAGTTGGGAGGCTTGCTGGGGGAAAGATTACCTACTGGTGGCTAGGGGCAGATTCGAAGAACTATTCTCCCAGACGTTCTTAACTAGATGGGCCTGCAGTTTGATATTTATACTATGGACCAGTGTGCTCAGGTCTGCCTTCTGATCATTCTGTCGACAATTTCTTGTACGATGAGTCGGGTTATATCGACTTGAAGATTCTAGCCTCGCTTATTGACTTGGATGACCTCGATGAGTATGATTGGGATGGTGGTGCTCTAGCTGCGGTGTACAAAGGCATAGGCAATCTAGCCATACTTTCCTTGACTCATATTCCTTTGACTACCATGGTTTGGGAGGTTCTATTTCCCTTTATGATTCTTTGCTTCTAATTTTGTCAATTTGTGTTAAACTGTTTGTCTATCTTGAAGTTATGGACTTTTTCCCACTTTGGTGAGCCTGCCCCCAGGGTGGTGTCATGGGATACACTTCCTTTTCCACTTGGGAGGATGTGGTATAGAGATTCATAGCTCTGTGAACAGGAGGCCTTTCAATTTTCCAATTATCGCCTCATCTTGGTGACTATGACTCAAGTAAGATCAAGTGTCTTAGACTTGTGCTTCTAACAGATTTATGATTCTCTGCTTTGATGATTTTAGATCATATGGTAGCCTTTCCAGAGAGTTGCTATCGAGGAGGCTGGTTGGGATGATGTGGGTATTACTACTACCTATAGGCATATTCTTCTAGTGTCGACTGAGCTGATGGAGTTCTTTCTAAGAGAGCGTGTCATGGCCCAATCAGGTGATGATAGGGTAGTACCGGTTAACCCTCCTTTAATGATGAGAGAGGAGCTGTCTACTGCTTATTAGGCTTATTGGAAATTTGGGAGAGCTCAAAAGGACTTTTAGTTGCCCAACACTTCATATTCTGAGTTTCAGGCAGGTACGATGATGATTGGAATGCCCCCATTCCATGTAGATTATGTGCTTATTCCAGAAAGAGGTCGTGTTACTACTAGATGGAGGACTCGGGTTGGGATCATGAGCCAGGTAGCACCTTATCAGAGCTCTAATTCATCTGGAATGGGAGATTTCTCATCATACATGTCTACTAGCTCCAGTCAATCATGGCACTCTATGTCGTAGACCACTGATCACATGTCTTACATTAATGCAGTGGGCTTAACTCAAGTGCATTATTTTGGACAAGGTTATCTGCCAAGAGTACAAAGGGTGGACTTCGACCATCTTCTAGTAACGGTATGCTTTCTAACTTTTAGTTTTGACATATGTTCTATTTTTTAGACAACTTTTGATTTCTATCTATAATTACAGGTTCCTGGATTTGTTCATGGCCAGAGTGTGGATAACTTCCAGAGGTGCATTTTCAGCTTGAGCACTACTTTATCAGCTATGAGTCTGAGGGATGCCCAGCAGGAGCAACGGTTTCTCAGATGCTGTGGGGCACTACTAGAGCTCGAGGAGAAAGAGGAGGATACAATTGTTGAGTCTGAAGTCGATCCTTGACATGGTTTATGCATGAAATGTCATAATGTTTGTCTTTCACTATATTCGGGCCCCAGTTTGTTGGCTTTTGTAAAAGCAATTTTTTATTTTTGTTTATATTTTAAAATTTCAAAAAATTTCCATTTTTGTAAAAAAAAAAACCACTAGGGAGTAAAATTATTTTGGAAAAAAACTCAAATTTTTTTCCTTTTGCCTAAACATAGAGCCCTTTTTCAACCACGTGATGCATGGATGGTGTCAGAAATTCTCCAAAGTGCAGAGGATCAACCTCAGGAGATATGGTATGTCTGCTTTACTAATCTTTGGGGTGTGAAAATTGACTAAGATTTTCTTAATGCCTACATACAGATTTTGGACCCCGTAGACCATGTCTTTCATTTTGGGACTGGTATGGAAGAGATGTATCCAACCTTTGAGGAATTCTCCTTTTCGCTGGTTACAAATCTCGAGGTTGTTCTGGCTATTCCAATTGAGTGGGTAGGCTATTTTAACACATTCAAAAGCTATTGGATTTGAGCATAGAGGCTGCTTCGGGTTTGGTGAAAGATGATTTGGTTGAACTACCTGTGTTGGCCTTTATGTTTTAGGAGGAATCAAAGGATGACTCCATTTCGATGGCTAGGAGGTTGAAGACCTATGCTTTCGAACTAACTGCGGGTTATATATTTATGGGCCCTATTGGTTCAGGGGCTACAAAAATAGCCGAGTTAATACTCCAGATGTGAAAGGTTAAATCGATTATGGGAATGGTTTTGGCTGAGACACTGTTAAGCCTAGATCGTTATTATAGCTCCAAAGAACCTTGGACTGTCAGTCCGTTTCAGCTTCAGGTATTTAGATCCCTTTATGTTTTTCTATATTAGCATATGATAACTAGCAAATTATACATTATTTTGTCCCATATTTTTGATGATTTTACTTATTAAATTGAATTTAATGTGTTTGTTCTAGTGTTTTCAGGTATTTTTAAGTAATCAATTGAATTTTAAAGCTAGGAGGAACTATTTTGAGGTTCAACCTCGAAAAATGAAGAAAATGTACAAAAACAGAGCAAAGAATGAAGGCTCAAGGCTACCTCATGGCCTGTGAGACAGCTGGTGAGATTGGTTGAGAGATTGCATAGGAGTAGTCTGTCATGGCGGCATCACAGGCCATGACAGAGAAGACCTCACCCCTAGGAGTAACCAAAATAAAGGCATGAGAAATAGTAGCTTCTCACAGTCCCCGTTAAGGGCCGTAAGAGCATTTTGCCTCTCAACCCAAGGGAAATTCTCACAAAGGGATATCACGGGCACGGGCACCGGCCATGAGAACTGCACGTAACAGCAATCTAATGTCTATAAAAGAGCTTGAACTTTCAAATTTAGAGGATAAGAATTGGACTCTTGCGAAAACACATGGCTAACTTCATTGAAAGCCAATCTAGGGCTCCAGAAACCTTAAAAAAACATATAAATGAAGGTTTTTAAGGATGGATTGTGAATCATCATCTCAAATTAGAGCTGGAATTACAAAGATTCGGCTGAATTTCATTAGGTTTTTCTGCACTTTCTATTATTTTTTTTGTTCTTTTACTCTGATTATGTGCTAAACTTATTTATCTACCTAGATTATATGAGTATTACTCGATTATATGGAATGATCAACGTTTTTATTCAATGAATGTTTAGGTTTTTCATCAAGTTTATCTTTTGATAATTATTTTTTGTAAATCAATGACAATAGCATTCTTGTTATTGATTTGTGTTGTTTAGGCTTTACTAGAGATAGAAAGTTTAAACCTATAACATTGAAAAGTTTAATAGGTTTGTTATGTCTGCTAGAGATAGATTCACAAACTCCTAGGGTTTTAGAGTTTTCATTGATTCTTTATGTTGTTTCTAATTGAATAAGATTGAGAAGAGATTCCCTTCCTATTACTTAGAAATTAGGAGTTTAATTACTTGAGAAAGATTTAAACCTAATTTTGGAAAAAATCCCACTTGATAATTAATTTAGCATTCATTGGACTGTTGATTGAACATACAATTTGAGTTAATATAAGTCAAAGTCTAGGTAGATGCTTTAATCCATCTTAATTTCCAGATTTGATTTGTAATTTCTTTAGAATTTTGTTAGGTGCAAGTTCAAGTTTTAGGTTTATATAGTTTTAAAATGAGCTCACTTAATCCAACGATTATTGTGAGATAGACAATAGACTAAGAGATTGAGTTGGTGCTTGATTAGATAAACCAATGAATCCCTTGGGAGAATGATATCGAGACTTGTCGATTTTACTACTTGATACGATCATGTGCTCTTATAGGTGTTGCGGCTAAGTAAGATCAAGTTTTTAGCACTGTTGTCAGGGATTTTGTTTTTGTTTTATTACGATCAACATTGACAATAAATACGATGTTATTGATTTAGCCTTTACTTTTCTTTGTATTTAATTTTGTTTCTTTTTCTATCTTATTTTAGGTTAGTGCATGACCAAAGCTAGCTCATCTCAATTGCACCCTTATAATCTCGAGATTCAATTGATTGGGTGGCAGCCAAAGAGGATAGCTCTGGAAAGAGGTGATCCAATTCTAGAAGAGGCTGATAATCTACCGATTGAAGAAATGGAAGAGGATGCCCTGGAAGTGAATATAGCAGACCCTGAAATAGAGATGGAAGGAAATCAAGCTAGAAATAATCTCAGTGGCAATGGGAATAGATGTGCCATATGAGATAGCAATAGGAATGGCAATGATCCCCAAGTGCGGAGAACCATGCATTACTTCACACGGGCAGATTTGAATGATGTTGGAGGTCCAATCAAAAGGCCACCGGTGGGCTCCAACAATTTCAAAATCAAGTCATCCATCATCCAGATGATCCAAAACTCCTGTCAATATGGAGGGTTGGCTCACAAAAATCCACACACCAACTTAGATGAGTTCGTGGAGATCTGTGATATGTTCAAGATGAACGAGGTGTCAGAGGACGCTATAAAGTTAAGGTTGTTCCAATTCTCCTTGAGGGACAACCCAAAGAAGTAGTTGAAATCTTTTCCCGCCGGACATTTCATAACTTGGGAGCAATTGGCAGTGGATCCGTTAAGAAATCTATTCTTTCTCATCACCGGAGGGAGAATCAATTTATGAAGGCTAAGAAAGATTCAAGGACTTACTTCTTAGATGTCCACATCATGTGTTTGAGCTGTAGTAGCAAGTGGAAAGCTTCACCAATGCTCTAAATTACAACAATAGACAACTTTTGTTAGCATCAGGAGGAGGATCATTGGAGTTAAAGATAACAGAAGAGGTGTGGGAGCTTATTGAAGAAATGTCCAGGTCCAATTATTAGTGGTTACACAACCCATATGATCAATGAAGGCTAAAGACACCGAACATTCATTCTGTTGATGTTGTCACATCTCTGACAGCTCAAATTGAAGCCTTGAATAAGAAATTTGATGTGTTTAGCTCAGGCACTTCGAGGCAACAAGTGCTCATTTATGAAAGTTGTGGTGGTGACCACCATGTGCACTACTGTAACATGCTGGGTTCTTATGGTTCTAGCAACTCAACTGCGATCCAAGAGCAAGTCAAGTATATGGGGAATATATAAAGGGGAGGTAATAACCCCTATTCAAATACACACAGTCTTGGGTGGAGAAATCACCCCTATTTTTCCTAGAGGAACAACAATAAGCAAAGGGTTCCTTCACCTAGATTTCAGCCAAGAGCACCTATGCAACAAGCCCCTCCACCAAAAGAAAGGAATTTGGGAGAGACATTAAAAGAATTTATGCTAGCTACCGATAAAGGATTTCAAGCATAAGATGCCATCAATAGGAATAACCAGGCCTCACTACAGAAACTTGAGACCCAATTGGGCCAAATTATTAAAATGATGAGTGAGCAGCAGTCGAGTACACTAACTAGCAACACCGAGGTGAACCTGAGAAGGGAGTTGAAAGCTATCAATTTAAGGAGTGGTAAAATAGTGAAGAGTTTAGTGGAAGAGAAAGTAGAGAAAGAGGAGAAAGAGGATGAAGAACCTCACAAAACTGAGGTAGAGGTAGAAGTTGAGAAACAAGAGGGAAGCAAATAAGAGGAGCTACCAAAAGAACCTACAACGGTCAAAGAGTACAAGCTAAGGGTGCCATATCCGGCATGACTATTGGACCCATAATTTGGTACGTTTCTTGAACTATTTGAGCAACTTCATATTAACATTCCCTTTTCCGAAGCTCTCGCACAAATGCCAAAGTATGCAAAATTTTTGAAAGGGCTTATCTCTAATAAGACAAACTCTAAGAAGTATCCATGGCGCATTTGTCCGAGAAGTCTTCAAAAATAATTCAATGGAGATTGCAAAAGAAATTACAAGACCCCGGTAGCTTCAATATTCCTTGTTTCATTGGCAATCTTCAAGTTAAAAGGGCATTAGTGGACTTAGGGGCTAGTATTAGTATAATGCCTTACCATGTTTTTAAAAAGCTTGCTATTGGGGAATTAAAGCAAACACAAATGACAATTCAACTAGCGGATAAATCAGTCATTTCTCCTAAGGAGATAGTTGAGGATGTGTTAGTCAAGGTTGGGGAATTCATATTCCTGATTGATTTTGTTGTATTGGAAATGGATGATGACACAGATGTCTCTTTAATTCTAGGAAGACCATTCCTAAATATCGCCTGTGCCATCATCGATGTCTATGAGGGTACCCTCACCTTAAAGATGGGTGAGGAGAAAGTGATTTTTAATGTTACCCAAGCCATGAAACACCATTTGGTTTTTTATGATGAGGGCTCATGCGAGGATCTATGTGAGCATCAGTCTCTTAATTTTGTTACTAATTTTACTTTCAAGGACCCCTTAAAAGGTGTCTTTTATAGGAATAGATAGAGAAAGAGGATTTGGAAGCAATGGAAGAGTTAAAGTACTAGGAGTGTAATAGTTACATAAATAGAAATATGGCATATGAACCAATCGAGATCCCCTATGAGAAAAAAAAAACAAGACCTTTCATAGAAGACCCCTCAGAAGTAGAACTTAAGGAACTCTCAGAACATTTGGAGTATGCCTTCTTAGGGGAGGGAAGACAACTCCCAATTATCCTAAATGCTAGGCTATCTCAAGAGTAAAAGGAAAAGTTGGTGGATCTTTTGAAGAACTACAAGAGAGTGATTACCTAGAAAATAACTAACATTAAAGGGATTAGCCCATCCTATTGCACCCATAAGATTCTTATAGAGGATGATTACAAGTCAGTGGTGTAACCACAAAGAAGGCTAAATCCTAAAATGAAGGAGGTAGTCAAGGTAGAAGTGATCAAACTCCTTGATGCCGGAATCATCTATCCCATTTTAGATAGCTCATGGGTAAGTCTGGTACATGTAGTACCTAAGAAAGGAGGGATGACATTTGTTGTAAATGAGAAAGATGAGTTGATCCCTCAAAGGACAATAATCAGGGGGAGAGTTTTTATAGAATATCGAAGGTTGAATGATGCCACCCACAAGGATCACTTACCACTACCTTTCATTGACCAAATGTTGGAATGGTTGGTCGGGCATTCTTTTTACTGCTTCCTTGATGGCTTATTGGGATATTTTCAAATCCTCATCATGCTAAAAGACTAAGAGAAGACTATTTTTACCTACCCCTATGGCACTTTTGCTTATAGGAGAATGCCTTTCAGTCTTTGCAATGCACCAGTTACATTTCAATGATTCATAACAACCATATTTAACGACTTGATTGAGGACATCATGGAGGTTTTCATGGATGATTTTTCTATCCATGCAGATGGCTTTGAGAGTTGTCTTGTTAATTTAGAGCGGGTGTTGACGAGGTGTGAAGAAACACACCTTATACTCAATTGGGAGGAATGCCACTTCATGGTCGAAGAGGGGATAGTTCTAGGGCACAAGATTTCAAGAAATGGCATTGAGTTGGATAGGTCCAAGGTGGCCACTATTGAGAAGCTTCCTCCTCCTTCAAATGTTAAGGGCATAAGGAGCTTTTTGGGGCATACGAACTTCTATAGAAGATTCATCAAAGACTTTTCCAAGATTGCTCGACCTCTTACTAAGCTTTTGGAGAAAGATGTAGAGTTTATTTTTTATAAGGAATGCTTGGTTGTGTTTGAAACATTGAAGGATAAACTTATCCATGCTCCCATCAGGGTAGCTCTAGATTAGGAGTTTTCATTCGAATTGATGTGTGATGTAAGTGACTATATGGTGGGAGCTGTTTTAGAGTAAATGAGAGATAAGCAATTTCATCTGGTCTATTATGCTAGCAAGACTCTTAATAATGCACAAGTCAATTATACCACCACCGAGAAAGAACTTTTAGCAGTCATGTTCGCCTTTGACAAATTTCACCCTTATCTCATTTTGTTAAAGGTAGTGGTTTACACGGACCATTCGGCTTTATGATATCTCTTTGCCAAAAATGACACAAAGTTGAGACTTATTTGGTGGGTTTTGCTGCTCTAAGAGTTTGATTTAGAGATTCAAGATAAGAGAATAGCTAAAATTTTGGCAGCGGATCACTTATCATGGTTGGAAAACCTGAAACTTAAAAAGCTAGAGGAAAAGGAGATTCAAGATAACTTCCCGGATGAGTACCTCCTTGCACTGGTAAGTCAGGTATGTGAATCTACTCATTTCTCTACGACTCCTTGGTTTGCCAACTTGGCAAATTATCTTGCTGTACGGGAACTCCCAAAAGGTCTAACTTTTCAACAAAATAAAAAGTTCTTTTCTGACCTAAAATATTACTTTTAGGATGACCCTTTCTTGTTTAGACTATGGAATGATCAATTGATCCAACGATGCATAGCTTGGCCAGAAACTATGCAAATATTGGATCAATGCCATGGGGGTATAGCCGGAGGACATTTTGGTCCAAATCAGACCACTCATAAGGTGCTAGTAGCTGGATTCTATTGGCCCACCATTTTTAAGGGTAGCCATGATTGGGTAATAAAGTGTGACACTTGCCAAAGGTCAGGTAATATTTCTTTCCGTAATGAAGTGCCCCAAATCGGTATTCTTGAATATGAAGTTTTTGATGTTTGGAGCATTGACTTCATGGGACCCTTTCCTAGCTCTTTTGATAACAAATACATTATTGTGTCTGTTGATTACGTATCGAAATAGGTAGAGGCATAAGCTCTACCCATAAATGATGTTAAGGTGGATGTTAAGTTTCTAAAAAAGTTGTTTTGTCACTTTGGTACACCCAAGGCAATCATTAGCGACAGAGGCACACAATTTTACAATGCACAATTGATCAAATTTTTAAATAAATGGGGTATCTTTCATAAACTTACAACCCTTTATCACCTACAAATAAGCGGGCAAGTTGAGAATTCCAATCAGGAGATCAAAAGAATTCTCGAAAAGTCTATAGAGCGAAATAGGAAAAATTGGGCTGAGAAATTAGAAGAAGCTTTATGGGCTTGTCGAACCGCTTATAAAACCTCAATCGGAATGATTCCTTTTAGACTTATCTATGGCAAGGCTTGTCATTTCCCTGTAGAGCTTAAGCATAAGGCCTATTAGGCCATAAAATAGATTAACCTTGATTTACTAGCTGCAGGTGAGACGAGGAAGTTACAAATCAATGATCTTGATGAATTGCGACTTCAAGCCAATGACAATTCCATAGCATACAAGGAAAAGACTAAGAAATGCCATGATTCAAAGATTAAGCAAAGGTGCAAGTTCAAGATTAGTGATAAGGCATTGCTTTTTAACTCATGCTTAAGGTTATTCCTAGGAAAGTTGAAGTCCAGGTGGTTTGGTCCTTTCACCGCGAAAGAAGTGTTCCCTTATGGTGAGGTTGAACTAAGCCATCCTGAAAAGGGTAACTTTAAGGTCAATGTCCAAAGGCTGAAACTGTATTTGGATAGATATGAAATCTTTGAGGTTAGGGAGGTTTGGTAACTCCAAGAGGATGGGGTGAAAAAGGAAGTACCCAAGAAGGTAAAGAGGAAGCAAGAGTTAAAGTGCAAGTAAAGAACTAAGGTATGGCTTCCTGAATCCATTATAGAGTCATGTTTAAAGTATTTAAGCACAAAACTACATGGCATGACTAAGATGACATGTTTTGGTCCTAAAAAATGTGGGTGCCATGGAGTTTATGATGCAGAATAAGAGGTGGGGTGACAACCTCACTGAATGTCCAACTAAGAAGACATTAAAGAAGCGTTCAGTGGGAGGCAACCCACACTTTAGGTTTTATTTAGTTTTGTCTTATTTTTAGTTGATTTCTTTTGAGTTACTTGAGAGAAAATGGATTTAACACTTGGTCCAAAGGTTTTTGCAGGTGTTACGGGTTACATTCATTATAAATGGTGAGTGGTTCGAGTCATGGAATGTCTAAAAAACCCATGGCTAAAACCATGTTAAGAATATGAATTAAATGGAGTAAAAATTTTGATACAGT
>CAOJBK010420059.1:0-30195 GCA_948294925.1 Codiaeum variegatum | reverse complement strand
GCCATAACCTTAAATCTTGGCATGCAAATTTTGTATTAGTAGGAAGAATTTGTTTAGTCACAGCCATGTTGTAATCTTTATATCAATATTCTTGAAGCTAGCAGAGTCCATTAGGGGCAAGGCTTGAATTTGCCTGCCAATAAGTAAAATTTTCATGCTAGGAAGTTCTTAGGCTACACTTAATTTGTTAAGGGAATGTTGTGTGATTATGTGGAGTACATTAGCAATGAGAAAATTATTTTATGAAGAAATGGAAATTAACAACAGTTCATGCCACTTCTTTTCAAATGATGCCAATGTTATTCTTGGGTGGACCTGTTTGGGGACTTGAATACCTGCCCAATCGATTGACCTATGTAGACTTTCAGATAACTGAATTTTTAAAGTAATATATAATATAAATTATAAAAATAAAATTTCAGTTAATTCGGTTAAACAAGAAATAATTTAAATTGCAAATCAAACCGAATTATTTTAACCAATTTAATCAAAATCGGTTTACAATTTTGGTTCGGTCACCAAATTAACCTAAAAAAAAATTGGTTTTTAGCCCACCCCTTCTTTCAAGTTTGAATATAAGTCCAAGAAATGATCCCATAGGAAAATGATGAAGCAGTTTCTTTTAATGGGGAGGACATGAAATTCACAATATAATTTATGTAAGAACATATTTTTTATTCAGTATGCATGTGCTTAAGGTTCTGAATCTCCTGATTCAAAGCTTGCTAGGTGGGACCCCAACCGGCAATGTCCTGGATCTCTTTTCTACAGTTCTGGAAAGCTCCCTGACTGCATCTTTTGGTAGACGCCGCGGCCGGCTCAACCAAAGTCCTCCATCAACAATCACAGTGGTTCCATTAACATATTTACCTTCAAAATTAATACAGATGATGGATAAGTTTCTTTCAAAGGCAACAAAAAAGCTGTAAACTTTGAAGGGTATAAAAAATGGATTAACTTCTCAAACCCAGTGAAGTACTTCGTATAGCATTTCAGACTAATCGATTTGTAAGAACAAAAGCAAACTAATAGCACCAAGCTTCACAAGTTTTTTTTGAGAATTGGAAGGCTTTGCTAGTACAGAGGATCAAACGTTTGAGATGCAATAGATTGACTACTTCATTTTTTGGGTTTTAAATTATCATGTGATTGGCAATACTGATGAAATTAGAATATCAGACAAGTGTATAAGTTCACTAACCAGCATCACAAGAAAGGTAGAGAGAGGCCATAGCAATGTCCCATTTCTCCCCTAGTTTATACAGAGGCATGGATTCTCTTTGTTTGCTATCGATGTCCTTGGGAGCGAGTTTACTGATGCCAGGGGTATCGTCAATTGGGCCTGGAGCAATCCCATTAACTCGAATATCATAGTCAGTGCCCCACTCCAACGCTAGGTTTCTACCAATGGCATCAACAGCCGCCTATTCAAAAAACGACATTAGAAAGAAGTTAAGCTTGACATACAAAAAATACCTTACTCCATGGTAAAGCAAGTTACGAACCTTTGCAGCAGATACATGTATCTGATACCAAGAAGCTGTGTAGTGCACAGTAGCACTAATGTTCAAAATAACTCCACCACTAGACGAGCTTCGTCCAAGCCCTCCTTTCTTAAGATATTTAAGGGCTTCTCGGCACATAGTGAACGTCCCAACAGCATCAATATCAATAACTGGCAAAGCACAACCAACAACAAGCCACAGTTAAGTAAAATCTTGTCTCAACAAATCAAGAACAAGCCTCACTTGTTTGTTATAAATTAATTTGTTCATGAGTATTTAATTGCATTTCACTTCTTCATTTGTATAAGGATGAAAAACAGCTATGTTTTAAAAGCTTTTGAACCCTTCTCGAATAAGATTAGTAGCAAAACCTGTTTGAAATCCTTTTGGCGATAAATCCTCTGGCGATACAAGGAAATTGCCGGCAGCAGCATTTACAAGAATGTCAATCCTACCGAAATGGTTAAAAGTTGATTCTAAGACTCTTTTCGCGTCTTCTTGCTTGCGAACATCACCGACTAAGCCAATAGCCTATAAATATAGCAGCAAAAGGAATGCAACTACACGAGATTTAAGACAAGATTACGGAAAAGTTTTAAAAAAAATTGAATAAAATAGCAGCAACCCAGATCATCACATCAATGATCAATTATCAATCAATAAGATGCTAAAACCGTCAACATTCTAGCGAAAACTGTAACTGAATGATAGTTAAAACCAGCTAAACCAATCAAAAAGAATGCAACTACATGAGATTAAAAGTAAGAACATGAAAAACTTTGAAAAATCAATGAAATAGAAGCAACTCAGATCCTAAATCATCAATCATCCCAAACTTCATAGACCATTTACTATAAATCAGGGTGATATATATATATATATATAGTTAAGCAAATTTCTATACATTTCAAGCAAATTTCATCTAAATCAAAAGGGGCCCAAATATAAGAATTAGACAAATTCTTATAATTTTCCATACAAATTGCTAAAACCAGCTAAACCGATCATTTCATTAATCAGAAACAGAAAAAGAACTAAAAAAAAAGGGAAATTAAAGAAAAAAATGGTGAAATTTTCAAGTAAAGAACAAAACTTTACATGAATTTGGTGAGATTGGAGATAGGAGGCAGCAGAATCAAGAACTTGCTGGCGTCTACCCATAATTGCAACAGAAGCACCATGTTTGCCAAACTGTGAAGAAATCTCAAAACCAATACCAGACCCACCTCCTGTTATTAAAGCTACCTTCCCTTTTAATATTTTTGGCTTGAATGGTGACTCCATAGCTCTCAATTCTCTACCTCTCTCTCTCTCTCGTCTACAGGTGCTTATTGTTCACGAAACTCATCTTCCAACATTGCGGGGACCGAAACTAAATAGAAATTATTAAACCAGACCGAAATGGGCAGAATCAAACCGATAGTAATTGTTTTTTATGCCAGAAACTGAAAACTAAAACAACGGCACGTTAAAACACGTGCTTTCAACCACAATTATTTATTATTTTCAATGAAAATAAACGTGACCATAAAAATTTTCCAGGAAAAGAAAAACCCTTAAACCCTCAAGCTTTTCCCTTTCCGACCATCCAAACAGGAACTCAATAATGGAGGGAGAAGATAATGAAACTTTAATTGATAAAAACTTCCCTCTCTTCTCTAAACGTATCAAAACTCTTAATAAACCTCAAATCCTTGAAATTCCCAAAAATGATCCAGAAACTCAAATCTCTCAAATCGAGAAGGAAAAATCCACAAATTCTCTTCCTACCTCCGGTACAATTTCATTTTCCGACCTAGGTCTCGCCGAATGGGCTTTGCAAACCTGCAAGGAGCTAGGAATGAAGAAACCAACACCAGTTCAAGTTCACTGTATCCCCAAAATTTTAGAAGGTAAGGACGTGTTAGGGCTAGCCCAGACTGGTAGTGGAAAGACGGCAGCTTTTGCTTTGCCGATCCTCCACCGATTAGCGAAAGACCCATCTGGGATTTTTGCGCTGGTGGTGACTCCAACTAGAGAATTGGCTTATCAGTTGGCTGAGCAGTTTCGGGCGCTTGGGTCTGGCTTGAATTTGCGGTGTGCGGTGGTGGTTGGGGGTATGGATATGTTGTCTCAGGCAAAGACTTTGTTGAGTAGACCACATGTTGTTATTGCTACCCCTGGTAGGATTAAGTTCTTGTTGGAGGAGAATAATGATATTCCTAATGTTTTCTCTAAAACCAAGGTAATGCCTTTGTTTCTGTTTTAGCATTAATCTAGGTTTTAAATTTTTTAATTCAATTTGAGAAGAGTAATCATGTAATTTTATGATGCAATTTATTTGTTTATTAGTGTTTGATGTGTTCAAATTACAATGATTTGCTTCGATTTGCATTGTTCGATTTTGTTTTGCAATTGTTGAAATCATTGTGGAATTTATAGCAAATTATGATTTTTGGCAATTTCGCTCACATGGAGTAGTTCTCAATTTGAAGTATTGAAATTAATTCACTAACAACTTGGAGACTAGAGAGGATTTTTGGTTCATTGAACTCCTATTTATGTTTTCTTCATAGATTCTTTTGTTGTTTATCAGTTCCTAGTTTTGGATGAGGCTGATAGAGTTTTGGACGTTGGATTTGAAGAGGAACTAAAGACAGTGTTTCAATGCTTACCTAAAAATCGGCAAACTCTATTGTTTTCTGCAACAATGACAAGTAACTTAGAAACATTACTTGAGGTTTCGGAGAATAAGGCATACTTCTATGAGGCCTATGAAGGTTTCAGGACAGTCGACACTCTTAGACAGCAGTATGTTTTCATGCCCAAGAATGTGAAGGATGTTTATCTTGTACACATTCTATCTAAAATGGAAGATATGGGTATTCGATCTGCCATGATCTTTGTCTCTTCCTGCAGGTATATATTCCTCAGATTTTGGCTCTTAATTTCTTCCCATTCTTTCTTCATTTGTCTTTCATATTTATTGCTTTTGCTGTGTTTGAGTTAAATATCATGCCAAAACCATGGCATTAACAGATGGTGCATTGGATGATGGTGATGACTGACATGTTATTGTTTCTTCCATTCTGTGCAATCTTTACTTTGAAACTAGGAGCCCCTCATAAATATTGTCTATACTGGGACTCAACTGAGCCCTGATCACAAATTAGTTACGGATAATTCACTTAATTTAGGATTACTGAAAATCCCATTTTTAGCCTTCATGCCAAATCCCCCCTTTTTTTTTGTAATTCCTTACATCTTTCCGAAACTATGGTTCACGATCGCCCCGAGTAGAGAAGGCTTTGTTGTGTTTTTTTTTTTTTGTAAATAATGAAAATGGCATATCTACTAGTGGGCAACTATAGCTGTGGTAGTAGATTTGTTTTCGTTGGGAAGAAAATTTTGTTTCTGTGAACTTGTTACTCAGGTTTTTGAGGTTTTCTAATTGGTCATTCATATTTGTTGGAGCAGAACTTGTCACCTTTTGAGTTTATTACTAGAAGAGCTTGATCTGGAACCAGCAGCACTACATTCATTCAAATCTCAATCTCTGAGACTTGCTGCGCTACATCGATTCAAATCTGGACATGCTTCTCTATTGATCGCAACTGATGTTGCCAGTCGTGGTCTAGACATTCCTACTGTCGATCTTGTTATCAATTATGATATCCCAAGGTAATACACTTGCGCCTATTAAAATATGAGTATTTCTTGTCCTGAAATTACTATGAAATGGATTTTAACTGCTAGTTATTATAGGTATCCAAGAGATTATGTTCATCGCGTTGGGCGTACTGCTAGAGCAGGCAGAGGAGGGCTGGCTGTGAGTTTTGTCACTGAGGTAAATAGCATTGGCTTGTGAGATATTGGTCTTCGAACTGTAAATTTTATGTTTTCTCCTGGACTGCTGTTTTAAACCTGTAATAGCAATCCTCGTGTCACTTTGTGGTCGACATTCCCTTCTCCTTAGTCGTAGGTGCTCCTATTTTGACATAGTTTCTGATGGAAACCTTCTCATGTGAACATGCACAAGTCTTGCTTGCTGTTTCTGTGAATCACAATTGTATATGAAGCTCTTTGAATTCTTGGTTCTGTTGTTTTTTTATGGATGTATTGCTCAAATTAATGATGCAAAATTTGCAGAATGATGTCGATCTCATTCATGAAATAGAAGCTGTTCTTGGGAAACAATTGGAGGAATTTGAATCTAAAGAGAAGGAGGTCCTTCAAGATATTACAAAGGTTAGATGTAAACAGTGTTGTTAACTCTCATGTTTGTTAAACATGAAATGATAGTTTCTCACAATAAATCATTGAATACTTTTGTTTGGTTTGAGAGAAAATAAGGGTGAAAAGAAAAAAAAAAAAAGAGAAAAACAATGATCATATTCTTAATTTGTTTTTGAATTATAAATTTTGCAGGTATACAAAGCCAGACGAGTGGCAACAATGAAGATGACAGATGATGGATTTGAAGAGAAAGTAAAGGACAGAAAAAAGCAAAAACTGAAAACACTTTCACAGAAGGGATTTTTGAAGAAGAAGAGTAGAAAGAGGAAGAAACAAAAATCTGAATCCTCTGCTGTTTGATTTTATTTATTTCCTTTGTAATTTTTTTTTTAATTTTATTTGATTTGAATACAATATTCAATTTATTATAAAGAGAATGTACAAATACAAATTTTGGAAATTATCACTTTTCTTTTTCCTATATTCCCAAACATAAATCATAATAGTTGATTTATTAATTTATTCTTATTTTTTAGGAAAAAGCTTATAATTTTTTTTTTCTAATGGGTAGGAGATTTTAGTTTGGATATACACTTTATAACTAGACAAGTCTTGATGTGTAGAAGTTAATAGTTTTTCTTCTAATTAAAGGCGGACTCCAGTGTCAGAAGGCTTCCACGTTAAGGCAGTCTTAGGGGAATGAGATCTTATGTGTACGCGGCCTTTCTTTAGCATTTTTGTCAAGAGACCATTTTTAAATTTTATGAAATAATTTTTTATTTATTAAACAAAAAATTTTATGAAATAATTTTTTAATAACTTATTCCAAAATAATAGTTGCAACTCAGATGTTAGATTATTTTTATTATTAGAAAGATTTAATGGACTGAAATTATATTGAGAGGCTTGAAAGACTTGAACTCGATGTAGGGGTTGCAAGTACTTAAGAGAAAATATTCATGAAAAATATGAAATTAAAAATTAAATTAATTATTTGTCTTTTGTACCAATAAATTCTAAACAAAGAATATTTTTTTTTGGCAATTTCCAAAGAATATTGTTAATTTAAACATTTGGAATTTATAATTTCTACTTTTTCTCTTTTTCAACTGAGGAATTCTATCTACTTTTCTAAATAAAATTATTTTAATTTGGCAAAAAAAAAAAATTATTTTCATTAATTGTGAATTATAATCCAAATTCCAATAGTCCAAATCCAAACTTACATAAGAATTCTACTCAATTTCGGTCATCCCAAAAAGAGGGCTTTAAATTCAGCCCAATTCACACTCACATAGCCACCCACAACCCTATAACCCTTCAATTCTCCACTTAAAGATGTCTTCCGCCGCTGACAAGCCTGATTCCGCCGCCGTCGATACCGACACCGCAACTAAATCAAAGGTTATCACTCTAAAAACTGGCGATGACCACTTCTTTGAGGTTGAGCAGGATGTCGCTATGGAGTTCGTTACAGTCAAAAACTTCTTTGACGACAATACAGAGATCAGCGGCTGTGTGATGCCTCTCCCAAACGTATCCGCTAATCCTCTTTCCAAAATAATCATTTACTGCCGTGAACAGTTGAAGTTCCGCTCAGAATCTACTCCGGAGAACGAGAGGAAGGCTTATGACGACAGTTTCATTAAGGAGCTAAGTAACGATGATATGAGAGAAATGATTTTGGCTGCTAATTATTTGAATATTAAGAATTTGCTTGATTTGCTTAATACGAGTGTGGCTAAATTGATTGAGAACAAAAGTGTGGAGTTTGTGAGAAATTTTTTTGGAATTGAGAATGATTTTACGCCTGAAGAGGAGGCAAGGATTCGTGCTCAGAATGAATGGGCTTTTGAAGGTGTTGATGATGATTGAGTAAAAATTTAATATTTTTATTTAGGGTTTGGTAATTAGGTTTAGGGCAAAAAGGAATTTTGTAATTAAAGTTTATTATTCTAGTTCAATGGAATTAATATTTTTATCTGTTTATTTTCCCTACTTGTTGCTTTCTTTTAATTAGTTCTATCTTACCAAATTGAATGGAGTGATTGTGATTGAATGTTAATAGGATTTGAACAGAGCATGGTTATGGGTTTTTTATCCTTCTCCAGTTTTTGACTGATATGAGTATCCAAAATATCCATTTGGGTCATTCTCATCAGGAGACAAGATTTGATAAGTGGGCAAACTGGAATTCATCTATGGAGAGCATAAGTGGGTTGTCTTTTCTTTTAACCTATCTGGGAAAAGAATAGCTTTCATTGACAATTACAGTCAAATTGCTCTGCAGCTCTGTCCAGACAAATAAAATTTTGAAAATTACAGCCAACATTCTTGCACAAAGATAAGAGCAATCACAAGCTCATAAATGATCCAACTGCTTCACATGTGAATCACATAAACAGCTTAGTTTTTAGCATTACAAACACTGTCATAATCAACTAAACTAACCCCATAAACTATTGGATACAAAACAATACTTGAACTCGTTGTTGGTGACCAGCTCTATGCTAATAATCTGCCTAACTTCCCTTTCTCAAGTATCACTTTGTTGCTGTTGTGGTTGAGTCTGTGGCCATGGCATGAATGCCACAGGTGGTCGAGGCTGCTGGGCTCCATAAACAGCTGCTTGATCAACTTGCTTTCCCATAACCATCCCTGGAGGTCCCACAGGATGCTGTGGTGGGACATAGTAGTATGGAAGATCGGCAGGGGAACCAACCATAGGAATAGTAGCCTTAGTGACACCTAATCCTTCCTCTTTCAATTCATCTCTGGGAATAATATCAACCAAGAAATCGAAAACATCAGTTCTTGAAATGGCAGCAGCAATATCATTCTTTTGTAATGTCCTCCTTTTGTTCTCTTCAGTGTGAATCCAAGAGCGTAGAGTCAACTCTAAAATGAACATTTCACACGCCTTAGCAAATATAACAGGAGCCTCAGCTGAAATCATTCGGACATCTTCATCTGCTTTCATTATTTTCTTAATCCGAGCAAGGGGGAGACTGTGGTTCTTGAAGTCACTCGTTTGCTCGATTTCTTGCATTTGGTTGGCCCAGAACATTTGAAGCTGCTGTTGCTGTTGTTGCTGCTGTTGATGGTGGAAGTGTTGGGCCTGTTGGTAAGTAAGATGGTGAGGGGAAGTAGAGAAAGTGGACGGGAGCTGAGTTGGGGATGGCACTGCTACAGCAGGTGTTCCTGAAGCCATCATCGCTGTAGTTTGGTAGGGAGCAGTAGTATAGGCCATCTGACCGGTACCAGCAACCACCCCCATTACTGGCTGCTGCTGTTGTTGCTGTTGCTGCTGTGATTGCTCTGCTTGATCCATGATTTATTCTACAACTTTCTTGTGCCTTTGCTCTTACTATGGTCTTACTAGACTGTGAAGGGTAAATATTAAACAACAAAAGCTCGGAATTAACCTTAACATGCTCAAAATTGATTTTCACAACAAAAACGTATCCATTGGATAAGAAAAGAAACATATGTATATTCTGCAAAAATCACCTTACATTTACTTCCTTTCAGTCAAAATTTTGAAAAAAACTAATTATGTCTAACGAAGAGCAACAATAGCATCACCGATAACTCGACGGCTTTAGACTAAAACATATGCAAAACAGTTCTCCATGTACTTTTTAGCATTAGGACCCAATGTGTCTCCTTAATTTAACCACATTCTTCTACAATATATGCAAGACATAATAAAAACTGTCTGACTTAAGCAACAGCATTTAAGAAAGACTCGCATTTTAACTCTCTTCAGCAAATGTTTTCATGAGCTAATGGCATAACTAAGTTGGAGAATTGCAATTTACAGTCCATGAAAAACAAACCAATGAATGTCATTTCCTTGATAAATACCAGCAAAGATAACAAATTCTAAGCTCTTGGCAGGAACCCTTTTTAATACAAATTCGAGTTATGCACTGGTCGCAGATAATATATAACCATGAAAAAACAAAACATTGAAACAAAAGGCATTCAATTCCAGGCTGGATCCTTTCTACAACCTTCTCAGCTTTAAGAACCATACAGTTATAATCAAGATAAACAAACAATTTACTCAAATAACACTACTACAAGGCCATCAAAAAAGCGACACTCCTCTATAGATCAGAAATTGATACATACACAACACATGCATAGACATAGCAAGAAACAGAACATACCCAATCAAGTACAAGAAAATAAATTAAATATAAGGTTTAAAAAAAAAGAGGGAAAAATAAATAAAGAGCGACCATGGTAATCAGAAATTCTTAAAATTTATGTCAATAAATGGTTAAAAATCAAACATCATCACTAATTTACTTGAAAATAAGCAAATAAAAGCATGCATGTGATCAAAATCAATAATAAAACCACATCCCTGTTTGGTAGCTGAGAAAAAGCAATCAAAAGAAAAAGAAACGAACTTTATCCTAGCTGAAACAACTACAGAGAAGAACTAAACAATCCCATATCTCAAAATCTCACATAATTTCAATTTCTTATCAAATTTTCTAATCAACCAAACAGAAGTAAACAGCACAAGAAAGAAAAATTCTTCAAATAAAACTGAAAAATAAAAGTTACCCAAGAGAAGTCTAATTCTGAAGCAGTAGAAACCCTAAGAGAGAGAAAGTTGAAAAATTTTTAGAGGGAGAAAGTGAAAAGGAGGGACACAGAAGCTTTTTGAATGAATACTCACTGAAATTATATAATTTGGGCATCTGTTTCATGCCACGTGTCGTTCAGTAGAAGCTCTGACTCTTCTTAGAACTTTTATGTTTACACGTGGAAGGAAATTATTGGTTGTTGTGGTAGTGAAAGTTGCTTTGGTAAACTGCTGTGACGTTGAGGAAAAGGACAGCCGCAAGTAAGTGGTAGTTTCGGTAAATGGTAGAAAAAGAAGGGTGTTTTGGGAAAGTTAGTTCAGTTTAGTTTTGTTCTCTTGTTAAACACGTGGATAGCGCGTGCGATGCCAGTGGCTGAAGAGGCTCATGTTGTCTCGTGACAAAAAGGTACACTCATCACTTTATGGGCCCCAATTCTTTGCCACATCACAAACATTTTTTAAATTATTTACGAACATAAAGCCCGGGGCTTTTTGGCCCAACCCATCAAATAAAATAATCGATTTTTTTAAATTTGCTTTTTGTCAATTATACTTTTTTTTTTTTAATAAATACTATCTCCCTTTACAAATAAATATCAATTAAAGTTAAAATACAAATTTTAAGATTCTCGTAATTTTATGTTAAATAGACAAATTACTCTGTTTTTTTTTGAAAGAAAGTAAAACTTTATTAATACATAATCATACAATATCTATAATCAAGATTAAATTTAACAAAATATAAATATAAAATATTATAAATCAATTGTTTGAGAAAACTAACTAGTGAAAGAAATTTGACTTTTATATTTTTGTATTCCAAATCACAACTTTTTCTCGAAAGATCTCATTAAACTCGTTACTTTCTTAATGAACGACTAGACTTAATATTATAAACTATATTTTGAAGGAAAAGATTAAAAAAAAAAAGCAAATTCTCACAACAGGAGAGATCAACAAAGAGAGAATAATTTTATTGAAAAAATGAAAATTTTTAACAACTAAAAGGTATGATAAAATTAAAAATATTGGAGCTTACATCTT
Source organism: Codiaeum variegatum (assembly GCA_948294925.1). NCBI lineage: Eukaryota > Viridiplantae > Streptophyta > Magnoliopsida > Malpighiales > Euphorbiaceae > Codiaeum > Codiaeum variegatum. The sequence continues at coordinate 18,828 of CAOJBK010420059.1, read as the reverse complement.
GATAGCAGCTTCTCCAAAACAAAGAGAGGAAGGTAAAGTTTTTTCTACAGAGAAAATATCATATGACAAATTACCTCCTTAAAACTTTATTTTATTCATATAATTCTCTTTTTTCATTAGGTAAAATAATTAATTTTTATAAATCACTCTTGGAAATGAACAAAATAAATAATGATAAATTTGGAAGGTTATTATAATTAATTATATTGATTTTCTGAATTGATACTTATTTGTGAATAAAAAACAAAATCTTATTTGACACTTATTTGTAGATGGAGGGAGTAGATAATTAATTTTAATAAACTTGATTAGTATTAATTTTTTATTTAAAACCTAATTAATTAAGATCAATGTCATTTTATAAATTGCAATTTTTTTCCTTCTCATATAAGTTTTGAATATCGTCTAAATTCACTTTTTACAGCTTTCTAAGTGTTATTTTGACTGTTATTTTTATTATTATTATATGATATAAAATTTGTTTTAAAATATAATTTTATGAAATTATTTTTTAAAATAAATTTTATGATACTATTTACGTATTATAATATTATATTTTTTTAGAAAAATTAGTATCCAAAGATAATTTATTTTAATCTTGACTTAAAATTTTGGACATATGAAGTATATTGTTAGTAAATTAAATTTTGAGAAAATCAAAACTAAAAATTCCTCCATCTCATTTGATTTCAATTTTATAAAATAATTTAATAAAGAATCTGCATAAAATGTCATAAATTAAAAATTCACATAATTTTTTCATTTTTAAAAGTTTTGAAGTATAATAAATTTATCAAATATAGCTCAATTTTTTAAAATCAAATAAAGAATTTTAGTAAATATTATTTAAATTCATCAAAACAAGTTTTGAAACAATTTCAACAATATTAAATTAAAATTCTAGCTATGAATGTAGTAGTAATGGTTAAAGTAGGTAAACAACAACATAATCAACTGCTTTGTAAAACACATACAACTAAATAAATTTAAAATTAGTAAAATAATTTTTTTTAAAAATTAAAATAAAAAAAAATACTTAAATATTTTTAAAATATTCTTTAAGCAAAATTCAATTAGACAAAACCTAAAATATTCTCATTCAATATTTATAGTTAATAAAAGGAACATTATGTAATGTTCTTCAAAACAAAGTCTCTAATATACTAAAACTCAAAACCAAATTCACTTCTTCACCTCCAAGAATTTTAAGTGGAAGCCATGAACAATAATGGCTGGCTCTCTTTCAACCATGATCTAGCCATTAGAAGTTTTGTCCTGCAAGAATGGAGCATGAACAAGGAGTTGAACAATGGGAAGATATAGCAAATGAGCCCATTAACACTCCTCATTTAGCTACTTCTGTGGTTGATCAATTGGTTGATAGCTTCATTAATGATGATGAACTCCAATCTCTAACACAACACGATTCAATCTGGGTGTCCAGACAATGTGTTTGGGACATCATTCCAATGCTTAAGTCAAAAAATGTCCGAGATGAGATGCGTTCATTTTCTATGGTGGATGATGATGTTTTTTCTTGAAAATCAAGTTCCGATGATGATAAAAAGAGATGAATTTCAAGATTTTGTTAATGTGGAAAAAGTGAGTCATGGTGTAGACCAAGGCCTTCATTTAGTACATTTATTGTTAGTTTGTGCTGAGGCTATGGCTTGTAGAGATACCCAATTGGCCAATTCAATTCTTAGCCAAATTTGGGGTTCAGTAAATCCATTGGGTGACTCTTTACAAAGAGTTTCACATTGCATTGCAATGGGTTTAATCACTAGAGAGCTAAAGTTTGAAGCTTTTCATCTTCTTTAGCCAACAACTCCTTACATAGCTTTTGGTTTCATGGCTGCAAATGAAGCTATATGTCAAGCATCAAAAGGAAAGCATTCACTACATATTCTTGATTTAGGAATGAATCATACTCTTCAATGGCCTTCTTTTATAAGAACTCTAGCATCAAGACCTGAGGACCCACCAAAACTCCGAATCACAAGACTAATCTATGGTCAAGATTCGATTCACCTCGAATCTAGCATGAAATCGCTCGTGGATGATGCTAGTTCGCTAGGTGTTTCATTAGAATTTAATATGGTATCAGAGCCGATCACTGGATCAACGATAGAAAACCTCAACTTAAGAGAAGAAGAAACCTTATTTGTCAATAGCATTATGAATTTACACAAGTTTGTCAAAGAAAATAGAGGCTCACTTAGTCCTACACTACTAACTATAGTAGAACAAGATGAAAATCGTAACGGTCCATTTTTTTTAGGGAGGTTTCTTGAATCTCTCCGTTACTACTCAGCCATTTTTGACTCACTTGAAGCTACTTTTCCAAGAAACAACCATCAAAGGATGAAGATAGAGAACCATTATTTAGCCAATGAGATTCGGAACATCATAGCTTGTGAAGGGGCAGAAAGAGTTGAGAGACATGAAAGAGTTGATCACTGGAGAAGGCAATTAGGTAGAGCTAGGTTTCAAGTTGTGGAAATGAAGTGTTTGAGTCAAGTTAGAATGTTGCTGTCTGTTTATGGTTGTGATGGGTATAGTTTAGGAAGTGAAAAGGGTTGTCTTCTTCTTGGTTGGAAAGGTAGGCCATTGATGTTAGCTTCTGCTTGAGTACATAATGTTGCTTCTGAATAATAATTGTTTCTTCCTCAATGGTATTGATAACTCTACAAGGTTTTAAGTCTTTGAAATGATCGAATTAGTCGTGCGTACGTGCGTGAGCGTGTGATAGTGAGAAAAAAAATTTAAGCTACCAAACTTTTATTATCCAACACTAATAGAACTTATTCAACAATGAAAAATCCAAAGGACAAGAATGGATTTCAGTATAAACTATCGTACTCATACTAATAGCCACTCTGAATTCTTCATGAAACCATATATCTACACATATACATACATATAATGTAAGGGAACTTCCATTTTGAAAACATTAATGGAAGCCATCCCTCTCTCTTTTACTAAAATATGATACAATGGTTTAATATCACAACAGATAATTAGGCCTGAAAACAGCTAACCCTGATCAGTTCTGAGATTAAACAGCTAGTAATATGATACAAGTTCATTATGAACAACCGTAATAATAGAATAGGGAAAGGCAGAATTTGAAAAACCATTACTTTGGTGTCTTGTGACCTTTGGTTTGACTAGCCGCTGTGGACATTATGCGTAAACGACCAGCAATTTCGGTAAAGGATGGCCTCGCTGCAGGTTTAGGGGCCCAACACTGCTCCATCAACCTTTTCCACTCAGGATCACAGAAACTTGGAATGGCTGGTCTCAATGTGTTGTTTGCAATTCCACCTGCAAACAAGTCAAACATTTACACAAAACATGGTGTATAGAATGATTTGAGCTCTTCCATGTTGACTCGAGCTTGACTCGTAAAATACTTATTCAAACTTGGTTTGTTAAAACACACCAAAAATTAGCACAAATTTAAGCTTCTGCTTTTGTGAATAATCAAACATTTTTTAGCATACTCAAAGCCCCATCAGCAGTTTATATAAACAAGTAAACCATAAAAATATATCAAGTTGGAGATAAATTTTGAACTCATCATTAAAATTACTTATTTTTTCTTAGCCGGTTAAGTTTGTGAATAGGCTTGTGTTCATTCAAAAATCAACAAATCAAGCCTGAGGTAGAAATTTAGCCATGATCTTAAGCTCGAACTTCAAACAAATATAACCAACCAAACTTGATCATCATGATACTCAACTCAGCTCAAATACAACCTTCATTCCAAATGTTGGGAAAGCATGACACAAGTTTCACATGATACAGTCTACTTAGAAGCAATCTTAGCCAAATTTGTATGAATGAAATCTCTGAAGCCAGAATAGTGCTACAATCTTGTAATACAGTCATAGATCGTAATGGCATTCAAAGTAATGCAATCAAATGCATTTCTAGTGTAAATTTACATTAGAAACGCATTTGATTACATTACACTGCATTTTATTACATCACACCAAACTTATCCGAAGAAAAAAAAAAGGATTGTAGAATCACACCTATGATTGCACCATAGTGCATGTTGGCATATGGCTCCTCTCCAGTTAGAATCTCCCATAAGACAATCCCAAAAGAGAAAACATCAACCTGAGAATCAATGGAGAAAAATAACTAAATATAAGCCTTCAAAAGCCAAAGATGATGAAACAACTAGAGAAATGATAACCCTATAAAACCAGGTTCATGACTCGGTCTTTCTAATAATAGATTATACATGGAAGACCAACTTTCTAAATGTAAACCATTTTTTGCTGCTTTTACCAGAAGTTCTTGGCAAACAAGAACAGAAAATAAGTTGAAATCTTCATTGACTCGGTGCTAAAGAATACATTAGATCAGTCCCAAATTTTATATTAAAGAAGAATCTATACCAACTAAAAGATTATTTCATCTTTTGAGCCATTGTGGAATATTAATTTAAAGAGTGACACTTCACCTTTTCCGAGACCTTGTTGCTGCTACCGTTTAGCAGTTCTGGTGCCATCCATGGAAGAGTTCCCCGTACACCCCCAGAAACCAAGGTACTTCGTTTAATTTTTGACAGGCCAAAATCACCAACCTGAGACATATATTGCAGATAAAGAATATTTGAATAAGAATACCAGATCTTTAATAAAATATTAGATAGCATATGTACATGCAGGAACACACACTATTACAACTTACCTTGCAGATTGGTCGTTGGGGATCTTTCAAGTTCACAAGCAAGTTGTCACATTTCAAATCAAAATGTACAATATTCTTTGAATGCAGATACTCCATTCCAAATGCAGCATCCATAGCTATTAGAAGCCTCTTACGACGATCTAGATACCTGCAAATTAAGATCATACAAGATATGAGAGAATCAACTTCCTCCTATGAAATTGCAAATAAATAAGCTATTTGAGCAAATTCAAATGCTAAAATTCTTTCAAAAAATTTGTTTTAAATCCTACTATTAATGGTACCACTGAAGTTATCTGGAAAAGATTTTAAAATTTCATAATTCATAATCACCATGTCAAATTGAGATTCAAGACCACATAAATGCATGATTCACCTATCCTTTTTGAGCAAGACACGCCTAAGAGAACCATCAACCATGTATTCTGTCACGGTAGCTAATGTCCGTCCAGGTCCATCTTGCACCACACCATAAAATGCTACCACATTTGGATGGTGAAGCTTTGAAAGGATTTCAGCTTCTCGCCAAAATTCTATGGTCTGAGGATCATAAAGAATATAGATCACATAACATCATGGATGGAAGTTAAACATACTTCAAGATGAAGGCTAAGAAGACCAATAAAATAATTTCCTTCATTGACTTCTTATCAATGGTTTTTTGCATGAATGGTGAATAGTTAGCTAACATATAATAACTTCTAAAAAATGTGGACATGGAATGACAGTTACCAGTCTCTCTTGCTCTGACAATCCACCAGTGAAACAAATTTTCTTAAGCCTCTTGATGGCAACATCTGATCCCCTCCATTTTCCATGGTACACAGTTCCAAAAGTACCAGAACCCAGTTCTCTCAGCTCTTCAAGGTCATCATTTTTTATGAGCTGTAGTTTATGTCAAGGAAAAAAAAAAAGAATTAAGCAAACTACCAGATTAAATTAACAAACCCAAGTATGCAAACGGAAGAAATGTAAATTTAGCAATTCCCAAAAAATGGGGAAAGCAAGGATGCTTAAACTTCTAGTACCAAAGATTGGAAGTTCAAATGACAAGTTATTAGCAAATATTATTACACAAGCCGGGCAATTTTGCAAAAATTAGACAAACATTGGAAAAAGTATATAGCTGTTAGCCAACAACCAGCTACTCTATATTTATTAAGAAATACATTATTAAAACTATATATTTGAAGATAAAGTGCAGATAAGATGACTTTGGTAAGAAAGATAACTGATTCTCAAATTCAGGAAAAATTATGTGATCCAGGGAAAACACACTGCTTTTATAAGCTTCAGTTTTTGTTGACAGCATGGATGGTTTTAAGTTCCCTTAAAACCTGAGAGAGCGAGAGAGAAACTTTGTGTCCAGCTAGGGTATATGCTTATACAAAAGAAGCTTACCTGCAAGGTATTGATGTCAAAATCTACCAGCAATGGATCAATAGGTGGCAAGGCACTGTTCCAGTTTTCAAACTTCCCACCCTAAAAGCGTCAAAGTGATGTAAGCTAAAGTTGCAAGCTTGGAGAGGAGTTCTCAAATCAAATTTTCATCGAGAGAAGAAGAAGATACCTCGTAGTGTGACTCTGGAGATTTTAGGATCTCCATCATAGCTCCAAACTGGACACTTTCACTGTCTTTCAATTGGGAATGATCAAAAAGCAATGTAGAGTCAGCTCCCCTCATTCCTGGTAAATTGTTTTGACTGTGGTCTTCACCAAAATTAAGTTGGGAATAGTTATGGCCCGTTGAAACTTGTTCTGCTGTGGAAGTTGCAACATGATGAGATTTCTGATCTCCATCTTTGACTTTAGCAAGTAAAGAAGGAGCACCAAGGTTATCTTGGTCAATGAGAGAAACATCTTTTTGAACACAATCACCCTGTGCCAATTTGTGGAAATAAGACCAGCGCTTAGGCTCATGGTTTTCCATGACTAAACTAATTCCAGCTCCATCTTTGTGCATTGGCCTAATGCCTGTCTTATCCTCAGCAAGTAACCCTCTCGAGAATATTTCAGAAAGAAAATCATGAGAGAACCTGTCACTAATATCTATACTAATGTCTACTTGCTTTGTTGCTGGGACACCAACAGGAGATATTCCTTGAGAACCATCATTAGTCGAACCCTCCGTTAATGGCTGAGAATGTCCAAGAGTGTTATTACCAGCAAAATCCCTGCCAGCTATGTCGCCCAATTTAGGTCCTGTGATATCAGACACAGGATCCTTATGATGAAGAAGATAAGTTACTTGGGTTGCAGAAGGATTTCTTGCTATAGCTTCTCCTTTTTCCTCGATCAGGGGTTTCTTATGGTTACCCGCACAGTAACCAGGATCCTTAAGGACAGTATCTCTGTTTGCAGAATCTTTTTCATCTGCATCCACAAGCACAAAGTCACTCTGTAGAACATTTTGAGAATTAGGAAGTGTCTTATTCATCTGAGAAACTGCATCAGCAAATTCTTTGTATTTCTGTAGTTGGGCAAGGCCATCATTTATGAGTTGAGGATCTATGTGCAATGGTTTTTCAGCTGGCATGGAGGGTTCAGTATGAGGAGCCAGATTACTTTGAACCAATTTTTCAGCAGATTCTGCAACTGATTTCTGTTCAGTGATATCAGAATGAGAATGAGAAATATGAAACTGAGAACCATGCGAATCTTCGGACTTTGATAACCTGTTCAGCAGCTCTGCTTGGTCCCTGGGTATTCTCTCTGAATAATAAACCCTTTGAGGTGGTGCAGATGGCTCAAGGTAGCTCAAATCGATCAAATTGGAAACAGAATCAGCACAGCCTAGAACTGATGATGTCGAACATTTATCATCTTCGCAAGATTTAGGAACCTGCACTTGATTAATGGCATCAACAGAAGAAGAGACAATCTCAGGTTCCTGGCCCTTTCCCTCAAACTTTAAGGGCAGAGAACGAATATCTCCTTCTTGTGCAGTAACTGCAACTGAAATTTCATCACCTGGAACAGCATACACTTTTTCTAATGGATGAGTTCTTTCAATGTCAATCCCATGCTGAACAGAAACTTCAGGATTCAACTTCACTTCCTTTACAGATGACTGTGATTGTGCAAAACCCTCATTCAAACCTCCTTGCTCATTCATAAGCCCATGAAGAGAGGATGAGTAAGGAATTTCTCCAGAAGGAGAGTAATTAGAAGAATCTTGGTGATACTGAGCCGGTAATTGCTGAGTGTCTCTGAGGTCCAACAACTGGCCATGATAAAATTGTGGATGGGCTTCATACGCATTGGAGGAATTGTGAAGTACTGGTTGAGTAGATTGGGATTTGCTAGTTAAAGAAGTACTGACCCCAACAGAGTCCATCGCTGCCCCACTTGTATCCCCATCAGTATTTAATCCATCTAGCTCAGTTAAATTATTAACCGAAGAGCTTCCCAAGCCATGTAACATTGATTTTTTTCTAGATACCATGTCCATACCATTAACTGCAACTACATACTGAAATTCAGAATCATTCTCCAATCCGCTCAGGCCAAACTGAGCATCCTCCAAGTCACTCGGAGAGAACAGAAACATTCTAAGTTTTTGAGATCCTTCTCTATCTTCAACTTCATTACATTCCTCCATCATATTCCGCAGATCCTCATCACACGAAACAGAAACCAAGGCATCCAGATCCTCCCCAGGGAGCTGATATTTTATCACCTGAGGTTGGTTACAAATTGCTAAAGTCTTCTGCTTAAGCTCCTGCCATGAAATATCCCTTGATATGCGAATAATTCGTGTATCACCTCCAACATATCTGAGCTTTCCATCACTAGGACGGGGTAATATTGTACCACCAAAGCTGCAAAGAACCTTCATCTTTGTAGACAAGTTATCAGAGACCATTGAGGAGTTTAAACCATGTAAAGGTTCCCGAGTTTCATACTCTGATGAAGTTTGTGGTGCTGATTGAACTGAACCATAGTTGCTTCTCTCTTCGTACAAAGACAAATTTGTTCTCTCAACTTTTTTTGGACCCTTCTCTACAATAGGGAGTACTGGAATATCTGATCCACTTCCGGACCCTGTATGACCAGTGCCTGAAATACCTTTTAGGTCCATATATCCTGTTGCCTGATTAGGATTGCCCAGAGTATTTGGGATGAAAGGCTTCCTATGATTAACTCGATCACGCATAAATTCAAAAGCAAACTCCTCACCAGTTTGTATGGAGTAATTAAGTACAGGTTTAACTTCTGGTGCTGCATTTAGGTCAGGAAGTCTTACATTAGTATTTCTGCTGTTAGTAGGGTCTCGCAGAAATGCTTGAGGTGCAGGCAAGAACCCCTCAGTCCCAGGTTCCCTTGCAGAGTATTGGTATTGTTTATGGATATCTGATTGTTCCATTGTGATACGGTTTGGATTCCTCTCCATTTAGATCAACTGAATTGAGATTAAGTCCACTGCCAAAGACATCTCAAGTTACAAACTTCACCCTCAGACATAATTGGCTGCAATGAGAATGGAAAAGATATATTTTCCCATAAAAAAGACTGAAACAGAACAGAAGCAAGAGGCAAGCGGCAAGCGGCAAGCTTGAGTTGCATCACATGTCCAGTTGGCTGGAAGAGATCTCCAAAAGCTTCAAGAATCCTAAATTTGGTAGGGTGTGACAGCAATCAGAAAACAAAGAAGACTAGAACCTTAAAAGCATTGTACACTGCACTTGTGAAAAAAAGAGAAGGAACGTTTGAGTAAAAGCAAGGAAATTGAAAAAGTAATAAAAACAACACAAAAGCAATCTAAATTGGAACGTATTACAGCTTTAAGGGGTCTTCAAACCTGAAAAAGAAAATGATATAAAAACGTATAAAACTGTAAACTCTCCAAAAGATGAGCAATTCAATCTCTTTGCAACCAATAAGAATGTCATACAAAGCAAACCATCAAGACCAAAAAACTCAAAAGGCTGCAAATAGAATTTATGCCCAGTAAAATTAAATGCCAACAAGTTAAATAAAAATCCACTAATATGATACTCTCTTCATCACAAAACATTTGGCTTTTCTAATTTGACACAAAGATTAAGAAAATATTTTTTTAACTTTTTCCACTTTATTCCTAAAATACTTCCATTAAATTCTTTGATACTTTAATGATTTTCACATTATTCAAGTTTAATTAACTATCAATAAAAAAGAAAATGAACAAATTTTTGTTTAGAAAATCAAAACAGAGCAAAATCTAGTAATTTCACACAAAACTTTTCAGCATATGCACCTTATACAGACCAAAACAATGCCTTTGAATTTACAATAACATGCAATAGTTACCAAAGCAAAGCAGTGTACTCAAATCAATTGAACGAAACCTATCAAATCCATCACTTAGCTTGTCAATTACTAAATCCTGCAGTTCACGAAGTTCAGTACACGCCACGCTACACTTTACCAAATTCTAATAATCATGCTTATTTCAAATTTAAAAAAAAATCGAAGAAACGATCAATTTCATTTCAACACATAAATCAAAAACAAAAAAAAAAAGAAAAAAACAAAGAAGAAAGTGAAAGATTAATTAATACCTGAAGTAAAACAAAACCTGAATGAAAAATCTGTTGATGATAAGATGAATTCATCTCTCTATTATCAATTTTCTCTCTATTATCATTTATTCTTTTGTTCCTTCTCGGCAATAATGGCGTTTTTAAAAAAAAAATCTTCTGCTACTGCTGCTTATTATTTTTGTTTTTAGTTAATAATATAATATTATTTTATTTTATTTTTGTAGTTGCTTTTTTTTTTTAAGTAATAAAATTAAAAATACGAAAAAGACCATTTCTGGGCCACCTCCTGTTAGAAAATTAACAAAAATGGTGATTATTACAAAAGCATACTTGATTCAAAAAATGATAAAAATATGAAATTTGGGAAGAAATAAAATTTCATTTTAGATCTCCTCTTATATGATGAATTTAAAAAAATGAACTTTTTAAAAAAAATATAATTCATTTGAAAATTAGATTTTAATTATTTTTAAAATTACAAAATAAAATAAAATTATACTAAAAAAATTTACAAAAGATTTTATTTTAAAATTTTAATTTAGAAAATATCTCTTGCTCCCTCCGAAATAAGTGACTACTACTTTTTAAAACGAACGTATTGATATATATTTTATATTATGATTTAAAATATTTTTTTATAAATTAATTTTTAAAATTTAGACAAAAAATAAAACAATCACTTATTTGATAATAGTGGTAATATGTATTTTTATATAATACCAAAAGCAAGCTTTTATTTAAATATGAATTTAAAAACAAAAATATATTCTATAGAAAAAAAAAAACAAAAGAATATTACTAAAAAAAGGATAAAAATATAAAAAAAAATTAAATAAAAATATATAACACAATTTCCTCTTTATAAAATAAATTTATAAATTTATCATACACCATGAATTTCAAAAATTAAAAAAAAATTATAAATTCATTTGCAATGTGAACTTTTAATTTCCAAAAACTGAAAATTTTTGTGTAGTTTGATATACCATGCATAGAGAATGTAACTTCATTTTATTTGATTTGATCAATTAACAATGGTAGCCCAATGGCATGATCCAATTTGGGTAGATTTCTAGGCAACCAAAACACATTACAAAATAAATAAAAATACAAAATGATACAACAAAACATCCAAAATATGTTTTTTGAAATCTATAAACCTAATATAATCAAGGGGAAAAAACCAAAACAATAACTTTAATTTACTTTCTAAATAATGAAGAGTGTACATCCTTGCTGCCGGTCCTCCATTGCTTTACTTTGATGTTTTGTTACTGTGTCCTTTTGTTTGGCCAGCAGCTGTAGACATTACTCGTAATCGAGCAGCAATTTCAGAGAAAGATGGTCTAAATGAAGGATTAGGAGCCCAACATTGCTCCATCAGCCTTTTCCATTCAGCATCACAGTAGCTTGGAATGGTTGGCCTCAATGTGTTATTTACAATTCCTCCTGCACAATTAGGAAAACGGTTTAAACCACTTTAGGATACGATGGATTTAGCAAAAATCCATGGACTTTTGTTCAATATTTTGTTCGGTTTAAAAAACTAAGCTACAATCCATGGTTTTGTCATGCCCCAAAATCTTCAAAAAATGAAAGATCTGAAACTGACAGGAGATGCAAGTTTTTTAGTTCCATGGATTACTAAGTAAATGGATTTTCAATCCATCATATCAAATGATTCGAAGCGTAACTTCCTATTAGGTATATTCACGTTCAAATCTTCCATGTGGTAAAGATGGTAACAAAGGCGCATTGCTATACTAATTGTGCAAATTTTACTATACCAGCAAGAGACTAAATGAAAGATCGGTGCAAAGAGAATAAATAATAGAGTAGCATAATCCAAGAATTGTAGTTCAATCCTTTAGTTTGAAAAATTAAGTTACAATTCATGGATTTCTCACGCTCTGAACCTTCAAAAACAAAGGAATTGAAACCCACATCAGATGTGGGTTTTTAGTTCCATTAATTTCGTTCTAATCTATGGATTTCGACCAAATACACATATTTCCAATCCATCATGCCAAACGAGACGAGGCCTAAAAGTAGATGCTAATGTATGTCACGTTTCATATTATTAGGAATATATTTTAAAATTCCATTTGGTAAAGTTGGTAACAAATGCACCTTGCATCACTAGCTATATCAAATTTAACCATACAGGCAATAAACTAAGTGAGACAAACTACATAAAGAACAATGGAGTATCAATAGCATACCTATGATGGCACCATAGTGCATGTTGGCATATGGCTCTTCACCAGTGAGAATCTCCCACAAGACAATTCCAAAGGAGAAAACATCCACCTGTGAATCAATAGAAATATCAGCCGCTAAAAGTTGGGGCATACAATAGCTCAAAGGTTATATTTATGGAAAATCTAGGATTGATCCTATAAAAAATTATATATGCAAGATCCAATGAAATCTTTTATCACAACTCAAAGAATATTATTTAGATAATATTGTGAAATACAAACTTCCCAGTCTTTATAAGGGATAATCATCACTACCAACTCTACAATTGCGATCTCCCTATGCACCATTAAGAAAAATTTAGTTTCGAGAGTGATTCATGTACCTTTTCTGAAACCTTATTGCTGCTACCATTTAGAAGTTCTGGTGCCATCCATGGTAGAGTTCCTCGAACACCTCCAGAAACCAAGGTATTTCTTTTAATTTTTGACAAGCCAAAATCACCAACCTGGGACATCCATTATATTAGAACAGGCAACAAAAAACCAAAAGATCTTTAACAGGATTAACTTTTTCTTGCTCCTGTAGAAATTACCTTGCAGATTGGTCTTTGGGGATCTTTCAAGTTGACAAGCAAGTTGTCACATTTCAAATCAAAATGGACAATGTTCTTTGAATGCAAATACTCCATTCCAAATGCAGCATCCGTAGCTATTAGAAGCCGCTTCCGACGATCTAGATGCCTGCAAGTTAAGATTGGAAAGAGATTAGCAGGGAAATATGAATGAATCATCGGCCTCTACAAAGTAGAAAAACCACAATTCTTTTAGCTTCGGACTTCAGAGTTTTGGTTACTCTTCTGTAACAAAATATCGAATACTGCCACAATCATCCTAATAGAATTTACAGATTTTATACCGCAGAAATCATTAAAATGAGCAAAACAATGCCAAAAATGAGACCAATAACTATATAGATGCAGGATTTACCTATCTTTCTTTAGTAGAACATGCCTGAGAGAACCATCAACCATGTACTCTGTCACAGTAGCTAATGTCCCTCCAGGTCGATCTTGCACCACACCATAAAATGCTACCACATTTGGATGGTGAAGCTTCGAAAGGATTTCAGCTTCCTTCCAAAACTCTGAGGTCTGAATATGGAAAATAAATATAAATCACTTGATATACATATTACATTAAGAAAAGAAAAGGCTGGAAAAGAAAAGTAGAAGATAATGAATATAATTCAAGTCTTTAAGGGGACACAAAGAAGAACAATTTCATGGCTTTTTATCAATGATGGATTATATCCAAAAATGGGAAATGTGTAGCTAAGTAACATATAAATAAAATAAAATAATTGGTTCCCTATCCTAATGATAAGGTGGGAGAGAGACTACTTTAGGCGTGGATGCCAAAATTTGAACCTCACTACTATCAAAATTCCCCTTCATCAATGTTATAAAAACATAAAAAGTAAAATAAAATGTGAATTTATCTTAGGAGTTGAACAACATACCAATCTCTCTTGTTCTGATGAGCGACCAGTGAAACAGATCTTCTTTAATCTTTTAATGGCAACATCTGAGCCTCTCCATTTTCCATGATACACTGTCCCAAATGTACCAGAACCCAGTTCTATAAGTTCTTCAAGATCATCATTTTTTATTACCTGATATGTGTAACCCCAAAAAAGAGAAGGAAATGAGCAGCTGTCTTACTGTGCTTAGATGCAAGTTGAATTAAGCTCAAACTGCCATATACAGAGGCAGCAAGCAACTAGGAGTAACAATGCAAGTACATGTATATATATGACAGAAGGCCAAAAAAGCATGAGTGAAATGCGTGATTAAAAAATAAAAAGCATATTGCTACTCTCCTGTCCCTTTCCACATGTGTGTATGTGTGAGGGGGTAATGTGTGTGTGTGCACATGCAAATTAGTGAAAGAGAACCTCTCTCTTATCCACTAAATATGGTCATCCCCACCTGTCTTTCCAAAATTGATTTCAACTTCTTCCTAAATGTTGTAAATTGCCACTGAAGAGACCAATTTACTTTCTTTGGCTACCTACTAACTTAGAAACTTATATCTGATACCCAAATAACACTCTGGAACTGTGTGTCTTAACTCTAAGGAATTAATAGTTGGACACCAAAATTTTAATGGGCATCTCACTAAGGTAGTATCTGAATCCAGGTGATTTATCATAAGACCTTAAGTAATCACAGAGCATAACACCTTATCTTGCTAATAAATTTAAGAATAAGCCTGTAAGAACCATTAGACAGAAGATGAATGTAAAAATTCCAACAGCAGCGAGTTCAGGTATAACAGGATAAATGCCTACATGATGCAATCAACAACTACGTTGTTTGTTTATTGCTTTCTAGTTTTGTGCTTGACAAATCATAAAAAAGTATTGACATTTGGAATTAAAAGAAACCCACAGCTGAATTTATCATATTGATGCCATAAATTTTTTTAAATGACTGCAAATTTGGAAAAACAAAATGCTGGTAGAATCCAGAAGCAGTTTCAATCAGTACTTGCAGATAGTATTTCGTAAAATTAGTCTGTAGATAACATGAATCAATGAAAACAAACAGCTGTTAGGAAGTAAAGATGAGCAAAGGTTGAGACATCTGAAAATTGACAATTTAACCACACCTAAAAATGGTTTCACTTCAGCAACTACACCTGCAAAGTATTGATATCAAAATCTATCAAAGATGGATCAAGAGGAGGTAGGCCAACATTCCTACTTTCTGCCTTTGCACCCTACAAGCATCAGTATAAAGTGAATTTCAGTTACCAGGCTGGGAAATGAGTTCTGAAATAAAATTATCAATGAAAGAAAATACCTCATAAAATGATTCTGGTGATTTTTGGTTGTCCATCATAGCAACATACTGCACGCTTTCGCTGTCCTTCACTTGAGAGCGATCAAAATCTGAAAGCATTGTTGATTCAGCTCCCATCGCTCCCTGGAAATTTTTCTTCATGTCATCACCAAAATCAAGTTAAGAATACTCATGGACTGTTGACATTTTATCAGTAGTCAAAGGTGCAAAGAGATAAGACTTCTGATCTCCTCCAACGTTTGCAGGTACAGATGGAGTACAAAGACGATCCTGGTCAATAAGAGAAACATCTTTTTGAGCCAACCCTTCTTGTAAGAAATTTTGAAAATATGACCAGTGCTTAGGCTCATGATTTTCCAAGTTCACACTCACGCTAGGTCCATCTTTGTGCATTGCGTTAACACCAGATGTGTCATCAGTAAGTATCCCCCTGGTGAAAATTTCATTAAGGAAATCACGAGGGAATCTGTCATTAATATCTATACTGATGTCTACCGGCTTTGTAGCTGGAACACCAGCTATTCCTTGAGAAACATCTTTACTTGAGTTCTCTGGCCCAGAAAATGGTTGAGAATGTCCAAGATTATTATTACTATTCAGATCCTTGCCAGGTATCTCAACTCGTTTAGGCTCTAAAGGTTTAGATCCAAAATCCTTCTGAGGAATGACAGCAGTTGCTTGGTCAGCATATCTGTGAACAGAACTTTTATCATCTGAACTACTAGGAACTGCCTGATTAAACCCACTTTCCAGATCTTCAGAATCAGAAAGCTTTTTATTCATCTGAGAAACCACATCAGCAAACTCCTTGTACTTCTGAAGTTGGGCAAGTCCCTCATTGATGGTCTGAGCATCTGCATGTGAGGGTTTTGTAGTTGATGTAGAATGCTCTGAGGGAGCCAAATTACTTTGATGCAACTTTTCAACAGATTCTGCAATTGAATTAAGCAACTGAGAACCAAACGAGTCATCCGATTTCGATAACCTATTCAGCAGCTCCGCGTGCTCCCGGGGTATTCTTTCTGAACGATAGATTCTCTCAGGAGACACTGATGGTTCAAGGTAGCTCAAGTCAATCAAGTTGGAAACAGGATCAGAATTGCCTGGACCAATAGCACCATCAGATGTGGAGCATTGATCATCTTCACCTGATTTAGGAACCTGAACTGGATTCACGACTTCAACAGAAGAAGAGACCTTTGCAGGCTCCTGGCTGTTCCGTTCATTCTTTGAGGACAGAGAATGAAGATCTCCTCGCGGTGCAATTCCAACCGGTACTTCATCAACTGGAACAGGGTAAATTTTTCCAGGGTCAATGTCTTGCTGAACTGAACCATCAGCTTTTGGCTTCTCCTCCTTTACTAATATCTGTGAATTATGCACCTGAAAGCTAGAAATACCTGGTTGTCCTTCACTCAAATGTCCTTGTTGATTTATATGCCCAAGGTGGGGCAATGAATTAGTTTCTTCAGAAGGGGAGTAATTAGAAGAATTATGGCGGTTATGCAGCAGGAACTGTTGAGTTTCTCCATGATCCATCAATTGGCCAGGATAAAACTGAGTATGAGTTTCATATACACCAGAGGAACTTTGGAGAATTGGTTGACCAGTCAATGGTGAAGGGCTGACTCCAACAGAGGCAGTTGCCACTCTACTCATCTCCCTGTCAATATTTATTCTATCTAACTCGTCTAAATTATTCCCTGAAGAGCTTCCCAAACCATGCACGGTTGAGTTTTTTCTGGATCCTATGTCCATGCCGTTAACAGCAACCACAAACTGAAACTCAGAATCACCCTCTGCATTGCCCATGCCAAATTGTGCTTCATTCAAATCACTCATGGAGAATAAAAACATTCTAAGCTTTTGTGATCCTTCTCTATCTTCAACTGCATTCCATTCCTCCATCATATTCAGCAGATCCTCATCACATGAAACAGAAACCAAGGCATCAAGATCCTCTCCAGGAAGCTGATATTTTATCACATGAGCTTGGTCATAAGTCGCTAAAGTTTTCTGCTTAAGTTCCTGCCATGAAATGTCCCTGCTTATGCGAATGATGCGGGTTTCACCTCCAACATATCTGAGTTTTCCATCACTAGGACGGGGTAAGATTTTCCCACCAAAACTGCAGAGAACTTTCATCTTTCCAGACAGGCTATCAGAAGTTCCTGAGGATGTATAACCAAGTATAGGTCCTCGACTTCCATAACCTGATGAAGTTCGTGATACTGATTGAACTGACCCGTAGTTGCTTCTCTCCTCATGCAACGAGGAGTCTGTTCTTTCAAATTCTTTTTGACCTTTCTCTGCTAAGGTGAGCATTGATATATCTGACCCACTTTCAGAACCTGTATAACTAATGCCTGAAATGCCTTTTAGTTCCATATAACCAGTTGCATAATTGGGATCACCCACAGCATTTGGAATGAGAGGCTTCTTATGAATAACTCGATCCCGCATAAACTCAAGAGCAAACTCCTCACCCGTCTGTATGGAATAATTAAGTACAGGTTTAACCTCTGCATTTAGGTCAGGAAGTCTCATATTACTATTTCTTCTGCTCGCAGGATCTAGCATAAATGGTTGAGATCCAGGTGGGAACCCCCCATATCCTGGTTCCCTGGAACTGTATTGCAATTGCTTATGAACGTCTGCCGGTTCCATTGTCATATTATTCAGATTCCTCTCCATTTATCTTAACTTGATTGGGATTAATCCCAACACCATGAAAATTACATGAAACATTCATATGAACAGCCCATTAAATACATACCAAATTAAAAAACTTGTGCACTGACAAGGTCAGTAACTACAGTGAGATGCAGAAAAAGAATAATTCGCCCAAAATACTGAAACAGGGAAAAGATTTCTGTCACTTTCCAAGTATAGCTACCCTATAAAGGATCTTCAGCGCAGCAGTAGCAATCCCAAAAATGGCAAGATATGACTGCAATCAGGACTCAAATAAATAAAAAAATCTATATAGCATTATATGCTGCAGGCATGAGAAATATAAGGAAGAATTGTTGACAAAATCAATAAGCAAATCAATTTAAAATGGTTGGAGTCTTCAAATGCTGAAATTTTAAATAATGCAAGCTGATCACTTATGTCTTCCAAAATATACCAAATGTTAATATGAGCTAGAAAATCTATTTAGAAGATAATAAAGCTTTGCAAGCAAGTCATCGAAACCCAAAAAATCAACACGGGTTCTCACCACAACTACTTCCTAATAAAGATTGATGCCAGCAAATTAAGAAATGATAAGATAACTCACCACTTTGACCAGATAACCACAAATGGATGCATGATTTATCTATTGGAAAATCTGATTTCAACAAATCTACATACATTAGATAGATTTAAACATTGCTGGCCCATATACCTTTCCTTTCTTTAGTTACGAAAAAAAAAAAGAGGGATATTCAGAAAAACAAAGTTCATCAGGAAGTCGTGTACAAAATATGGGTCTTGAGCACCACGATTCATCTGTTTCTAGCATACAAGTATAGACACTAGAAAACA
>CAOJBK010419835.1:0-14724 GCA_948294925.1 Codiaeum variegatum | reverse complement strand
CATCCCCCTTCTTCCTTTGCACAAGATATTAAGCATCAATATTAGGATCAAAAAACTTCAATCTGATGGAAAGTAAAGTCACAACCCATCCCCAATGGATATTGCCTCAACCGATTAATCTAGTAAAAAAGTGCTTCAAATTGGAAAAGAGGAAGCTAGCACCATTCACCTTCAAATCATTAAGCATACAATCACAAACAAATATTTCAACCCTTGAGATTTTATTGTGATTTTCCTTAGCAACTAGGGAACTAACCAATATTTTGTGAGCCATCCTTAGCCTGACACTAGTTTTACTAGATGCCTTAGTATTTTCATTCTTTTTCAATTCAAGTCCATTGGTCATATTACATCAAACAGCGTTGGCATCCCAATCTTAAGGAATATACTCATGTCCCTCAGTGCTAATACCCAACATATCTTCAAGCTCCTTAGTAGTGACATGGTTCTATTTTTATCTAATCTTGAACTTAAAATAGTACTCAACTTTCATAATCTTTAAGGTTGAGAAAAAATCAATGGTCAAGTTGGCATATACCTCGAGTGAAATACTAAAGCAATGTCAATTAACAAAAATGAACCTAATCAACCTTAGCAAACCAGTATCCATATGCAATTTTTCTTTCATGTTATTCACATCTATGGCAGTACAAGAAATATGGGTTCCCAATTTCAATAAATTTTCATACCTAGTAATCTCTGTTGTATCATTAAAAATAAACCCATAAGATAGATGTTGGAGATTTACTGTATAGGGTGGTAGTAAAGCATCCCTCTGTTGTCTTGAGCATCTAGAACCCGCTTTAGACAAACTTAGAGCTTCCGGGTTGATTCTACCCCTTTTAGCACCTCCTTTTTCTCCTCTTGAACTCATATTTATTTGATTAAGAGCATCAACCAAGAAATTTTGAAGATTGGTAAAAGTTAGGGTTTGTGGGGAAATTGGAGAAATTTTGATTTTTAGGGATTTTGAGAACAAATGAAGATCAAAATCAAGATATTTGTAGTAAAAACTCAATTAGAAACTTGATTTAATACCTTAAAGTGTCAAAATTAAGAGTTTGGGAAGAAGATTTGAGAGCAAACTACAGTTTTAGGGTTTTATGTTTGAGAAAGATATGAAAAATCTCAATTTTGAACCTTGTATACTGCTCAGAAATCGCAAAGCGTACAGTCGTATGAAGAAAGTCCTATACGGGCGTATGCTAACATAGAACCATTTCAAAAATTTTAATCTTAGCATACGGACGTATAGAGATATGCATATGGTTGTATGGCTTAAAAGCATATGGTCTTATGGTAAGCAGAAATTTGATTTAAAAGAAATTTTGAAGTTTTTCAAAAATGAATATGACATAAATGATATGCTTATTCTATAACACATTTATGGTAATATAATTGATCTATAAATGATCTTAAAATGAGTTGATTCATTGAATTTGAACCAAATCACTGTTAAGTTCATTCAATATGCAACATATAAAACATGTCAAGAACATAACACAACATAGCAACAAGTATGCACAACATCATCAAAATATGGACACATATACTCAACAAAATCAGAGATTAAGTTCATATAATACCTGAGCAGCATTAAACATGCCTATTTCACTTTGAATGCAAGAGAGGACTTACTTTTCTTACTTCAAGCTTGAGAAATTTGCTTGAATCTTTGATTATTAATCTTGAAGCACCCTTTATCAATCTCTCATCATTCTTGCTTTGACTAGATTATAGCCTACAAGAAAGAAGTTTTTCACCCTTTTGATGATACCCATTTTGCCCTGGGTCTGTTCATGTTAGTTTCACTTAAAATCCATTTACCTTTAGGAATGTCATTAGAATCCTTAGGAATCTATACCTTCCTAATGGTATATGGCCTCCTAAGTCTAATAAGGTAAGACCTAGGTGTATGGCTATGGTATTTGTAATAATTTCATTTTAAAAATGTTTTAGGCTTAAAATCCTTTTTCTCAAAAAACTTTATACCCTTTCTTTTTCATCAACCTTGTTTCCAAGGTCGGCTTTTTCATACACTCCTTTTTGAGACATCAAGATATCATCTAGAATCTTGCTCCCACTAGAGAACTTCATTACAAGCTCTTTGGAGTGTTTGAGTTCTAATTCCACTTGATTTTCTCTTCTTTAAGGAAATAAAATGAACTTTGGAATTCTTTTATTTGGGTCATTAGTTTTTGTTTTTCAAACTCAAATTCATCAGAGTTTTTGCCCTTCTCATGCCCACATTTTATCTTATGCAAATCCCTTTTTAAAACCTTATTTTCTTTTATGATTAAAACATATTTCGTCATAAGTTCGTCAAAAGTATTTTGAAGTTCATCAAAGGAATATGGTTTAGAGGTTACCTATTTATCTTCCTTAAGTTCATCTTCTTGTTCCATCAAACAAAATTTGGTCTCCTCATCTCCATCAGATGAGCTTCATCACTTAAGTTGTTACTTTCACTCCAAGTGACAAATGCTTTGTCTTTCCCTTTTGAGCCCTTTTCTCTTTTGAGCACATTTCCCATGATAGGATCCCTTGAAAAATAAGGACCATTCTCCACTATGTCTGAAAGGCCATATCCTTGTGATCGATTGTGAAATCTCATGCGAACCTTCCATTGAGTGTAGTTGGAACTACAAAAAAAAGGTGGTTGTGCTGAACAATGACCCTTTTGGAATGGTGTACGTGTAAAATCAGCAATACCTTCCATTATGGATCATTAGCTTTCTAAATTGTAAGATTTTAATAAGAAATGAAAGCTTGGCTCTGATAGTAATTGTTGTCCCAACAATAGACACCAAGAGGGAGGGTGAATTGGTGTCTTAAATCTTTCTTAACAATTTTTAAACTAAAACACCAATTTTATATTTTAAAACCTCTTCACAAGTTCATATAACAAATCAAATAATGAGAAAATGTGATTAATCAAATATGTATGAAAAACTCAAGTTTTAAGCCGCTAATTCTAAATATGAAAACAAAGGAATAACTTAAACAAATAAAACAAAGATAGAGAAGAGATTACTCAAGCCATTTTTATAGTGGTTCGGAGTCATGTCCTCCTATGTCCACTCTCTCAATCAACCCAATTGAGATTCCACTAAACCAAATTAAGCCTCCAAGCTTCTAGTTATCTAAGATTTTGCCTATTTTTACAAATGGAGCTACAACTCCACTACAACGGGTTTTATAAGTGTTTACAAATATTTTTCAAGTCGAAAGACTTGGATTAAACCTCAGTAGGTTTTCAAGTCAAAATACTTGATTTACAATGCTAGGTTAAAGGTTTAAAATTAAGAGCCCTAGCTCTGATTTTCTTAAACTCAAAGAGTTACAATGAGAGATCAAGAGTTTAAGAAACCTAGAGTAAGAGAGAAAAATTAAGGATAAAGGCTTAACAAATGATCAATAATGTGTTTTCTTGATTAGTCAACTTGTTTCTAATGTTTTCTTATATACCTTTCCCTTTTTAGTGCCAAAATGGTGCTTACAACATTCAAATTGTACAAATGATGTCATCTCCAATAATCTAAAAATGTTGTTAGACAGATACCATACGGTCGTATGGTCCTTGAGCATACAGTCATATAAAGTTGTTGGATTTGAAATAAATATAGTTGTTGGAGTCTATGCGGTCGTATGATACCCTGATCATATGGTCATATGAGATTGATCTTAGATAGCCAAACCCTTATGTGCTACCATACAATCATATGGAACTTTTCCATATGGTCATATGCACATGTCTCTATGGTTGTATGGTATCTTTTTCTACACAAACTTACAAACTCGACTCCAAAAGATTTGTTAGTTCAATCAAAGAGTTTGTATAAGATAATAAGCACCAAACACATTAGTAGGCAATAAATGCACTATCTCTTACTCATATATCATTGAAAATATATTTTTGATACCTTATGCATAAAGTTAATCAACTAGACTAACGGTTTTGGAATCATCAAAATATGAAGGACAACATTTTTCTTTTCATAAAGGATTGAAAATAGCTTTCTCATCATGAAAAATCACACTTAAGTCGGTGACTAATATAGGCACCCAAAATAAGGCAAAAGGGATTGTTGGGACACTGCTTGACTTGCAGGAACTGTAACACCCTTACGAGGCCCGCAGGCACCTTGTGGGGCCTATAGGTTCTTGTTATAGCCTATGACCCCAAATGGCCTCCAACTTCCTATTTTACCCCTGTTTTGTCCAAAAAGACTTTTTTTTTAAAAGTCCTTTCTAAGAAATTTATAAAAATTTCAAAACCCAAAATTAACCATTTTGAAAGATAAAGGAACATAAATAAAATCCAAAATTTATTACTAATAAACCCATAATGGGGCCATATTCATTCATACATAAAAAGAAAAAAAAAACCATACATAATCATAGGGCATCATCAGACGCCCTCCTAGCCTCATCTCAAGAACCTCTCTTTCTTAATGTATGGGAGTCCCTACCTCTCTTGGTCCTCACATACATGTAACCGAGCTAGTTTCATACTCAAGCAATAGCCCATCCCTCCATTCCTAGCCTGAGCATATGTTGGCCATAAAGGTTGTAATAAGAATAAACACATAGTCAAAACAAAAATTTCTCCAAATCATAAACGGGAAAGTTCAAGTGCATAACTCATTTAAAGCATCTATATTTAGTGGTGTATAGCTTTCTGGATAGGTATCACCTGTGTAATGGATGAAGGGCCAACCCCTAAAGATCTACATAGGCCACATATTCAGTCGATGAAACCCCACTATTATTAGGCCTGGCTGCCTAAACGGGCATATCTGTTCATAAATTATCTAATATTTCTACTCATGTATACATGAATCCACTATTTTTAAACGTACTCCATACAACACTAAGAGTTAATGTGTTAAGAAATGATTTTCTTATACAATGTTTCATCAAATTATAAGTCTCCAAATCCATCTTTTGATTTAAAGGCACGTCACTTTCCATCGATATAAAATATATATTTCATGGAGTCAAATTTGGATTTTCTTAGTCATTCCTTGAAAATTAACTTTTTCTAAAAAAATTAAGTGGCGACTCATAAGCACCCACTTACACCAAATGGGTTCATAGGAGGTTGAACCTATGTGAGACAAGATTCGCATGACTTAGTCACAATCTATCTAAAGAGGATAGTTTCCTTAAATTCACCCCTTAAGATGCATCGCGGATGAGGTCTCACACTATAGGATAAAGCCTTTTACTGTGAGGGAAACTATTGATTCAATTGAGAGAGTGGCATCAATATTCTCACCATAGATTTGAACTCCTGTCAGACAGGCTATGTCATATAAAGTAATGGACATAAAGCCAAACCTAAAGGAAAAAGCATTACAATTATCCGACCATAAAAGTAATGCAAGGTAGTTGAATGTTTTTGCACAAAGGAATTTTGGTCAAAGTCAAGTCCATAAGATCAACAATGCCTGATCTTTTTCCAGGATGAGGAAAATTAGAGAGCAAATCTTTTTGTGCCACTCAATGCAGTCATCAGTAACTGATGGCCAAGAACTGCTATTATTGCTTTGGATCCAGGATGAACAATCATTCTACTTCCAAAACCTAGTATGACTTTGTTTGCTAAAGAGGATAATGGGATACTCATTCTCAGAGATAGTAAGATATGCAGGTCCAATTAAAGGGCCAAGGTTCTTAAAGACGTTTACTTAGACTGAGAAGGATTCGTCAGCCACATTAACAATCATAACTCTTCTTACGAGAAACAACAACAATGTTTTTAGACGTCTTATAACAGAAGTGGAAAGAAAAAAGAATGACCGAGCATGATAAGAAAAATGGACGAGAGTAAAGAAAAGAAAAAGGCAAGGAAGGAGATTTTACCTGAGGAAAATATCTTCAAGATAAAAGATGATAGAAATGTAAGAACAATTTGAAAGAATTCCACAATAGTAACAGAAGTAAAATAATGAAAATGACATTAATTTATAAGATAATAAGAGGAGTTAATGGGTGACGATTTTTATGCCCAAGACCGAAAAGACACGTGGAAAAAGGGAACATTCCAAAACTCAAGACAACGCTTGCACTTCTTTGAAAGAAAAAGTGAGGGGGATTTCTCTTTTTACTACAAAAAAGAATCGATTCAAAACCTAACCAAACGATTGCACTCTCCAAGAGAAAGTATGGTAAAATTTACCTTGACAAAGGTAAACTCAGTTGACTTAGAGAACCTCAGCCTCGAAAGTTCCATCCAATTATTGATAACGTTATGGATGGAAAGGAGTATTGTTTACGCCGGCCCAGTATAGGCCGACCTAGCCCACAGATGGCATAGTCAAGATATACCATCACCTTAGAATTAATAGTCAAAAATATCTTTTGTCTAAGGCTATAAATAGTATTTGTTCATATTCCAATGAGACATTTGACATCATATTTACATACTATCAAATAAATTTAGACAGCTCATTGCTTACTTGAGTGACGACTGCTTGCCTATATCTTGTTCGATAACTGGTTGACGACAATTAGCCTAGATACCAGATCCTATTTGAGCTCGATGACGGTCCTTGACCTATATCCAGATAATGATAGTTACTTTTCCAGCATTTTATTCCAAGCGACGAAGGTTGACAATCATTAGCCCATATACCGAGCTTCTAGAGTCTACCAGTCTTATTTCTTCTCGTCTTTATACTTATCTTTATATTATTATTACATGCATAAAATTATTTTTGAAAAGATTATAATTTCATATTTTGAATATTAATACATAAAGAGTTCTTGTTTCAATTATATTGTTTATTAACTCATGAGAACTCATTTTAAACAATTTAAAATTGAATAGTGACCGACAAAGTTCCAACATAAATAAAGAGTTAAATTGAATTATAGTATTTTTCACTAGATAAAAGAATAAGCTTTACACTCCAATTTCATGTGCCTCATTATATGCATAACTAATATTAATTATTTCAAAAAAAATATTATGTAATTATCAAAAATTAAACGTACCATGCGTTGAAGTTCGTTCAGTCCTCCCGCCCAAAAAAAACATCGAAAATAATACTTATGCAGTTATGAACTTGATTTAATTTTAAATAAATTACTATTTAATTTTTATGATTTGATCAAATAAATTATTTTATTTTCATATTTTAAAAAAAATATGAAAAATTTTTTAATTTTGATCAATTTTTAATATTTTTCCTTAGTCGCCTTTTAATAGCATATAAGAAAAAGTGTAATTCCATTTGTAAAGCGGCAAGGCAAACATACTATTCTTGTACCTCATTTAAAAAAAAAAAAAGCAATGAACTTCAAAAAAAAAATTGTAAAAATAATAAACTAAGAACATCTCATGTCAATTTTTCAAAATGCAGAGATTGACCCTGCTCCTTGCGATATATTCTAGTCCCATCTCTAGTCTCGTGTTACTGAAGATTCTACACGCCATCGTCGCTATATTTTCTAGTTCCATCTCTAGTCTCGTGCTTCTGAAGATTCTACGTCTCAATCTAGTTGTGCAACTTTTTAGTTGTACTCAAGCACCTAATTCAAATGTGAGTAGAAACACACATCGTATGCAAATAAAATTTTCACACAATTCTCATCAAGTCCAGTTCTCATGAGAAATCTCACAATATTGTATGACACGTCTCAGCTTTCACCAATCAATTCAATATCTAACTGATCACCCCTTTTTGCACCAGTTCAACTAGTACGTACAAGAGGAAAATAAACCCATTAAATTTGATACACACTACTAAGATAATCATACAACTTATTTGGCAATAATAATAATACAGCTTTAATAGCTAGCCAATTAATATCTCAATTTTAAGAAGTATAGATATTCCACTACAGGACTTTGACCCATCATAATCAATACAAAGAACTTTTGGCGTAGATCATCTAGTTAGGGCTCAAAAATGAATCCCATTCTCTAGATAGCATGAGATTCCTACAATTGTTCTAAACAACAGCCAAAAAAACACATTGTTTTAAAGAACGGTGCTTGAATCAAACATACACAAAACTGTTAAAATAACTGGGGAAGACGGGAACAAAACAAATAGACTGTTGAAAGAAAAATACAACCCAATACCTTCAATCAGGAAGTATCTGTTCACTGTCAGCATCCGCTTCTGTCTCAATCTTTGGCTTGGATGGAGCTTGGCCTGGGGCCTGCTTCTTCTTGATCCCACTAACAATGTCATCAATCCTCAGAAGCATGCAAGCTGCTTCTACTGCTGTCTTGAAAGTTTGTGCTTTCACATTATAAGCATCCCATATCTGCCGACATAAGCAACCAGTCGATCAACATGTTCTCTTTTTATGAAATCTGAGGTGTGTTGCAACAGATACAAGATTTTATTCCAGAATCTAAATATAAATACAGCAGAAAAAAATAAGGGATTTGTCAGCTGATAAACTAAAGGATTTGTCATCTGCCTGATATGGACAATTTGCTATATGGCTTAACATCATAACACAAGTCCATATTCTGTATAGAATATGTAATGTTGGAATAATGCCAATGACTTTTCATTTGTATAGAGCAATTTCACAACTCCAGTGAACCACCTCAGCTGGCTGTATGGATTTCTCGTTTTACGGTCTACGAAATGACATTCCAACAAAGAACCAAACCCTACAGTAATTGAAAAAATGAAAAAAACATACCTTTCTCTCTTTCATATCAGTAATTTCACCAGTATTCCCATCTATGCCAACCCATGCATTATCACTATTTGCATGCTGTAGACAGAAAACAAATTAATTAACTGAAATATTATTCTCAATACTGCAATCACGACAATATAAAGTTCATACTTTTCCTTGGAGGGCCGTCATCGTTCGAATCACATTAACACCACAATTCTGAGCCAAAGTTCGAGGTATAGCCTCAAAAGCTATAGCAGCAGCTTCATATGGCCACTGTTTTATAGTCACAAAACATTAACATCAATTATAACACTGATAAAACAACAAACTTTATTCAAGTGAAAGACAAATATTGACTAAAGAGTGAACCTATTATGCTTGAAAAGACCATTCACCTTTTCCATTCCTTCAATAGCTGAACTCTTTTGCTTCAGAGTTGCAGAGACAGTTAGCTCTGTAGCACCACCGCCAGGAACAAGTTTTGGATTCTTGAGTATGTTCCTGGCCACAGACATGGCATCCTGTATTTGAAATAAGTTTCAGTAATTCTATATACCACATATAAAATCTTGAAAATGTATAAAGCCCTAATATTCAAGTCATTCAGTAATTTAAAATTTTGAACTTGAAAAGATAGCACACCTGCAAATTTCTTTCCACTTCATTGAGGAGATCCTTACTGGCACCTCTCAAGAGAACTGTACAAGCCTTTGGATCTTTGCAATCAATAATAAAAGAGAAGAACTCGTCCCCAATTTTCTTAACTTCAAACAGCCCAGCCCCAGTGCCAACATCAGATTCTTGCAATTCATCTGGTCTGTTCACGATAACAGCCCCACATGCCTTAGCAATTCTGTTATTGTCTGGCTTCCTTAACCTTCTGATTGCACTGACACCTGCCTTGCTTAGATAATGGCATGCCAAATCACTAAGCCCTTTCTCTGTGATAACCAGATCTGGTTTAAATTTTAGTATCTGCATGCACATATTCTCAATGTATTCCTCTTCCATTTTCAATAGGACTCCCCAGTCTTCTTCTTTAACCAGCTCTGCATTTGTTTGGTTCTCACCTTTCTTGTATTCAAGAGGGCAATCAAGAAGAATAATGCGTGGATTGAGGATCTTTCTTCTCATTTTGCCAGGGGTAATCACATCTTTGTTAAACATAACTCCTTTAAGAACTTTAGAATCTTCCAACTGACCACCAGGGACCTTCTCAACCTTAATGTACTTCTTGATATCTACTTCTCGCAATCCTTGGCCCAGATCAACCCCAACTGTAGTGGTAGCATCAATTGCCAGATCCTAGATGTTAGCCACAGCCAAAAGAAAAAACAGAATCATCCTCCAAATACCAATAAAAAAAATGACAAATTTCCAGCAGTCCCTCATTTCAGCATACTTAAATTCAAAAGCAGAAATACCAAAGAGATGCAAATTGGCAAGAAACTATTATTAAACTCGAGATCATCTACATTAAAATACTCAGCCTGTCTTACCATTCTGAATCATAGTATGTGTGCGTGCACAGGCACACCTAGTTACTTGCAAAATCACGTTATTATGTGTGCGTGCACAGGCACACCTATGCCTTCTAATAACCATCTACTCAACCAAGTTAAAAAATACTTGCATTCTGGAACAACTCTCAGCATGCTATTTATCCATGTTAATTCAGAGAGTTAATTTTAAGTCTCGTAAATGTTTAAATTGTCAAGTAAACTAAACTGCTTGGATAACAGAACAGAGTTGTTATATAAAGGTACAAAATGCTATATAAATAAACCTTATAATGACAGAGATGCTTACAGCAATTAGGTCCCCGAATTGACTAGTGAACTTTGTGCCTATACAGCTCTTAACCAGCCCCAACATGTTTGCACCTGCCATGTATATCTACATATTATTAATACAACCCAAAAGAAACCAACATCATGACCTTACATGCATTTGTTCCTAATGAGATGCAAATTAGATTTCCAGAAAACCACCCAGAGTACAGTAAAGTGGCACTTGAGTGTCCAAATTAATGGCAAAAATGGCACCTTCTCAGACAACAAAAATGTGTATATTTCATTGCTGGAACAAAATGAACTCAGTTTAGCGCTGTTACCACAACACCCAGCCCAGCCACCAGCCAGGTTCAACCCAGACTAGACCCCAGGAAACCCGTGTTGGGTTGGACGTAATGTACTCTCCCCCACCTCCACATCCCTATTTCCTCCATCCATTGCAAAATTTATGTTGTACTTATTTCTGCCAAAACTTCTTCACTCTTTAACTCTCCCTTCCCCACCCTGCATATATCTCCCTCTATTGCAGAATATATATTAATTATTCTGAGAATAATGGTCAGCAATTATTTGCTTTGTTCCAAAATTATACCATATGATTGCTGTGCATAATATTGTTTTAACAATTTTACCATACTATTGGATTCTGTTACAAATTTGCACCTTGCCTTGCTAGGCTAGTGCTTTCTTTGCACCTTGCGCCTTAAGGATGTATCAAATTGTGCTGGGCACACCTTTCACTTTTGACTACCTTGATGCATGGGCAACCTGAATTCCCAGGTCCAAACCAGGACTGGACCTAGTTGACCCAGTTAGTTTTAGAAAAAAAAACAGCTCAAACCTGCAGTTTTTGGAGATAAACCTGGTCAACGCTGTCCCAACTAGTTCAGACCCGATAGCAGGCCTAAGTTAGATGTATAATTTTATCGCAACATAAAAATGTAATTGGAACAAAGCAAACAAGTCCAGATTTGGCAACTTAAAACTAATTAAGAATTTAACAAGCAAAGCAACTTACGGTCATTGACGTCAACAGTCATAGCAATTTTGCTAAGCACTGCAATGGCATCCTCCAAAGCTTTATTGTAGGCTGCAACTCAAATTAAAACCTTCATCAGATGATCCAGTAGCAAAAAAGAGTATCTAATAAGCAGTTGCAGCAATACCTTGACAAATAACTGTAGGATGATAATTCTTGTCAAGGAAGGCTTCAGCAACATGAAGCATCTCTCCAGCTGTGACAGTCATTCCAAATAGAATCAATTATAGAAATGGTATAAGAATATTCCATTGATATATGCAAGAGGACAGTTAACCTTAAGCCGTACCAAGAACAATGACAGATGTTGTCCCATCTCCTACTTCTTCATCTTGCGTGCGACTCAATTCAATCATTGACTATCACAAGAAAATATGTAAGAAAGATAGAAAGTAGACAGCAGAAAACATCATAGTAGAAAGTGAATGGTACACAGTCAGCTGACATCTAACATTAATATAAAATTAAGAATGCAAACCATGATAAAAATGATTAAGCACTCAATTCAATTTCATTGCAATTAAAGCTCCATATTGATACTTCAAGTATGAATTGCATTCATGGCCATAGTTGATTAAGGATCAACACACTTGTAACTTATGAAATTAAAAACTTGTGAAAGTTGATCATTTTCAAAGAAAAAGCCATGATGGCAAATTCAATAAAAGTTTGAAGTTGTTTCAGTGACAAACCCTAATAAAAATCAAGAAACAGACCACATTCTTTTTTCAGTTGATGGGGTAGATTGTTTGGGTCAGGATGGGGGTAGAAGGGAAAAAGAGAGAAGAAAGTGAGCATACCTTTGCTGCTGGGTGTGCAAGATCTAGCTCACGCAGGATGGCATTCCCGTCATTGGTAACAACAATCCCTGTTAGCAAGCAGAAATATAACATCATCAACTTCATATGAAATCTTCAGGATAAACAAAATCTTGAGGTTCATCATTTAGTTTATTGAAGCTTCCAGTATCCTTTAATATGTGAAGCAATCTTCCATGTTAATCTGTAATGATATCTCAAATTAATTTCAAGGTACTCTGAACGGTGCAATTTCTATTATTTAACATATAACTAATAGAACCTAAAACATTGTTAGTATTTCATATCAAATACAAATCCTGATATTCTTGTATTCACATCTTTCCATTCTAATAATTTATGAAGTAAAATATTCGCAATGCACAAGTGCAGGGATTCCTACATCTATGATGAACAACTTCTTACTCAAGCAGCAGACTCCCAAATTATTATAATAAATTGTACCCAGAGAGAGAGATTATAAAGCATTAAAAAATTAATGATACTGAAGCTGACAATGTAAGATATTGAGCGTGAAAAGGAGTAAAAGTGAAAATAAAAACAGTGCACCTCCACCAGCATCAAGTAACATCTTCAGCATAGATCGCGGGCCCAAGGTAGTGCGAATAATATCAGCAACAGCCTATCAAGCATTAAACGCAGAATACAAAATCAATAGAGTGAACAACAAAAATAATTAACACAACAGCTATAATATCATAAAAAGGGTGAGCCACGGATGTAGGATTCTCAACCTATTCGCCATATATGTCTTAGCTCTACAATCCAGATAGGAAAGCATAAATCAAATTCAAGACTCTCTAGTTGGCAGACAACCCCAACCAGTTCGGGATCAAGGTTTAATTGGGCTTATCATATACAGACGGTTATTTAAGACATTTGAAAACCCAAAAGTATAAAATTGAAAGGAAACTTAGTCAAAGAATTATAAGTTTTTTAACAGATTTGAGATAGTGGAGATTTGAGCTATTAAAGCAATTTACCTTGGAAGCCTGAATGTTGGTATGGTGCACCTTACTTCCAGACTCGCGTTTCAAAGAATCCTCTGGCATTTTTGCAGTACATTAAAAACACATTAATCCGGTTACATAAATTTAAAAAAAAAAAAAAAAGGACGCTTCTAAGAGAAGAACTCACTGAGAACAAGAACAGGGGCGTGCATCTTTTATCTTCTCTGTTATTTTAGTTTCAAATACAATATGGATCGTATTTATCCCAGTAGAAATGCAACACTAAAACCCTAAAGCAACCGTCCCCTTAAGGATTTTCAGAAGGATTGCAGAGCGGTGGTGATCCCGAAGGCGATGGATCACAAAGGCCCTGGATATTTAGTGGAAGCCGGTGTATGTGGTGGTGAGTAACCGATGTTGATGTTGGTGACAGTGTAGTGAGCTTAGGGTTGATAATGAGATCCCCTGGGGTTGAGTTAGGGTTTTATTGCCCTCAGTCTAACGGCGTCGTCTAGTGGTTCACGCTCGCACTTCTTTTTTTTTTTTTTCCAAATGTCCATATTGACACCTTGTGGTCTTGTGTTTTATAATCAAACTTATTGATTCGAGTGGTAGGCTATGAAACCTTAATTTTACACTCTCCTGTACTGACTGTCTCTTGACTCCCAATGAGATTTAAGTTATAAAATTGGGAAACATAAGGGGCAGCATCTATTGCTGCTTCTGAAGCAGCCCCAAAATGCAAAAAACAAATTTCATTATTTACGTATAAAATTTTTCACATCCAGACTGTCATTCCAAGATGAATTTGTATATTCAAAACAAGCCCAAATCGAACTTGAAACAAACCTAAAAACTAAAAAAAAAAACTAAAAAAAAAACGAACCGAACAGCACCACCTAAATCGACATGGGCACCAAAGTGACGGCGAGAGCCTGAGGTAACCTTTCACCCTTGCATTTGCCTTAGGAACTTGAGGAATCCACAAGGTTCTACGATTATCACTAATCATTATAGATTTCGCATGGCTCCGTGATCACTTCAGCCCCAGAATAAGTGTCGGCATTAACCTCTTACCTCTTACGGGCCCCGCACCCTTTTTTTTTATCCTGAGGCCTATAAATAATCCTTTAGACAAGTATTTCAACAACTTTTAAAAATTCTTCAAAGATGCACAAACGTTGGTAAGATTGTCTCAAACACTAAAATTCTTTCAAAATGAATCATTTTTTGATAAGTTCTTGACTTAACAACTTCTGATCTTGAGCCTGAATCCAATGGAATGTAGATACCTGCACAAGGAATAACAATGAGCTAAGAGGGTCAGGCATGTGCCTGATAATAATCCTCTGATGCTCAAGTCAGTAATGGATCTGTAGGCTTTGGACTCACTGTGAATCCTTAAGAAAGTATGTTTGAGTAGTTTAAGGTTTTAGTAAACGTACTTTGAAAAGTGTGACATCATGAAC
>CAOJBK010419594.1:0-12923 GCA_948294925.1 Codiaeum variegatum | reverse complement strand
TTTGGCACAAGAATAACAGGAACTGAGCAAGGACTAAGACTCTCCCTCACATACCCTTTAGCTAGCAACTCCTCCATTTATTTTTAGATCTCCTTTGTCTCACTTGGATTCGTTCTATATGCTGGTCTATTGGGTATGGTAGCTCCAGGAATGAAGTCAATTTGGTGTTCTATGCCTCTAATTGGTGATCTGACACCAAATGATATGGAACCTCCAAGAATAAGCTTGAGAACCCCTTTATGTATTCGAACCCCCAAAACATTAACTTGAAAACCCCA
Organism: Codiaeum variegatum; assembly: GCA_948294925.1. NCBI lineage: Eukaryota > Viridiplantae > Streptophyta > Magnoliopsida > Malpighiales > Euphorbiaceae > Codiaeum > Codiaeum variegatum. The sequence continues at coordinate 12,645 of CAOJBK010419594.1, read as the reverse complement.
ATACTTAATTCGGCAACAACCCCTAAAAAATGTTAGAAATTAGATTTCTTAGATAAGATGATCAAAGAATTGGAACAAGGAAAACTTGTTTCTGAATTCCAATTTTGAAACACTCCACAAGAAGATGATCAACTACTTGAATGTTTCTTAAAGCATGTATTCTACATAAGAACACAAAGATAAAAGCAAAAAACCTTTAGGTTTTTTATCATTCAAATATCGTTCCAAAATAATTTAGCCAAGGCTTATTTATAGCCTTTGCAAAAGAAACCTAATGAGGTTAGAACTCATTAATGACAAGAGTTGACAAATCAAACTCACTAATCTGATTATATTAAAACTAATTAAAACCAGCCCATAACTAATGTGGCCCAATACAAACTTAATTAAAACCATTAGTAACTTGAACTTGAATTAAATTGTAATGAACTTGGGCTGTACATACTCCAAAACTTTGGTGCCTTTGCAAGCCTTCACTAGCCGAATTCACTAAGCCTTGTAGATGATTGATTAAGGCTTGTTGAAGCTTCTTAGACCGAGACTTTTTTATAGGTACTTGAGGCATGCTGATTGGACTAGAAACATCTTGAACTTGATCCTTGCCTTCTTGATCTTTCTCATTTTCATGATGTTGAATCCTCTCCACTTGGTGTGTAGGCTGCTCCATAACACATAATCATTATTAACACATCCAATATAAAATTCCTGAACAACCTTGTCAACAATTTCACTTTGTTCATCAAATTCTAATCCAAGAGAAAAAGAATGAGTATCTTTATTACATTTAACATAATGTTTCTTTGTACTCATAAATACATCCTCTAATGCACTAACAACACCAAAAAATATAGGATCACTAAAAAACTGATCATCATCAGAATATGTTATATTAGCACATTCTTCCATTTTATTTGAATTAAACATATCAAAAGCCGAACCAAATGATTTTTTTTAAAATTTCTTTTTGTTGCTCAACACTTATACTTTCAAACATAACTTCATCAAATTCAAATATAAAGCTTGCTACTTTAACCAATGACGGTGATAACTTATCAACCCATTCCTTATTATATATAACACAAACAAAAAAATTGAAGTTAATAAATATACATTATAGAATCTTAAAATATACATTAAAACAAAATTAAAATACATCTACTAAATTAAAACATACATCAAATGTACTAAATATATGAATAAAAAAATATGAATCATAACAAAATAAATAAATTACATTTAATATATTTTACCTTTTTCTTTAGAGAACAATGTCTGTTATCATTCAATTCCAATTCTGTATTATCAACACTGTGACCTTCTCTTACAACATTCATAAAACCAATATTGAGCATGGATACAATTTTATCTAAACCAAAACTCTCTACTTTTAACTTCTCATTCAATCTTTTATTTATTGAAATAGAATCCTAACAACACAATATTGAAAATTTCTTACTTCTAATATCTCTAACTTAAAATTGCACACGATCCAAATAAGATAATTGCTTTAAAAAATATAAATAGTATAACTATTAATTAAAGTAAACAATAAAAATATTAAAATATTATTTACACGACAAACAGAAAAAATAATTTTTTTAAACAATACTTACGTCATAAACAAAATCAAACCAGTGAATAATGAAATTGTCTTCCTCTTCCATTTATCCACAGATTCACACAAATTTGTAATTGTGAAATGACATCAGTTAAAATTCTTAATTTCTTAAATATAAAATAGAGAATATAATATTTGGACATAACACCTTCTATCCTAATGACCTTTAATTATTGAGAAAACAATAAAAACTACAAAATTTCTTATAAAATCATCATCATAGTCTTTCATTTTCAACAATTCAATAGGCATATACTTTGTCACATGAATACTTTTCCACCTTTCTCTCCAATACAAAACTATTTTTTAAATAACAATTATTATTAAAATCAACTCTTACTCTAACTTGTTGTTCATCACAAGGTAATCCAAGAGTGCAATAAACATTTTGTTCATCCAAAACTAAATTCTCATTTTAAAGTCTCAAAGTACAACTACCAATATTAAAATTCTTAACTAAATACCTATTGAGATTTGAATTATATTTTTGTAAAGAGATTTAAAAGTGCTCCAAATCCAATATCAATTATAACTTAATTTTGCTGATCAGACAAATTCATAATTAATTAAAAAATGAAGCTGGAGACATCATTGTTGAAAAGCTATGTTTGTTTGTCTTTCTCTTACATACAACTTCTTCACCATTTATCTTTTATTTTTTTATTTTATTAATTTCAGAACCTAAAACAATCTTTTTCCTTTTGTCATTTATATTTTTATATTTCCTACAACATTAAAAAAGGACAAAGAGAATATATTAATAAAAATTATATACAATAAAAAAAATATACATCACATATATAATCATTAGATACATTATCAAAACAGAAAATATACATCAAATAAACACAAATATACATCACCATAAAAATTAAAATAAAAAATATAAACAAATAAAAGCTCATATAAAACATATCCTGAAAAAAAAAACAAACAAAATAAATTTATGTACCTCCTATAAACAATTCCTCTAAATTTTTCAGTTTTCTTTTCTTCGACCTCCATGAGTGCTACAAAAATGACTAAAACTAAAAAAAAAAAGTAAACAAATACAAAACAAAGAATCAAATATAAGTTTAAGAACAAGTATCATACAATTGATGTATACATTTGAAATATAAGAAATACAAAAATAATAAAAAAAAAATTAATTATACCTTTACTTTTTATACAATCAAAAAACAAAAAAACTTGATTTCAATTTAAGCTTCTAGGTGTTTGACAAAAACAAATTTAAGCTTCTAAGTTTAGAAAACAACAGAGAAAACAATAATGAGAAAGATAAATGCTTTTTGTCATTATAAAGTTCACCAAAAAAGAAAATATTATACTCAATGTAACATTAAGAAAAAGAGTCAAATATAAAATCAAAGAACCATAATGTAACATTAAGAAAAAGAGTCAAATATAAACTCAATAAAAATTGTATAATACCATAAACAAAAGTAAAAAAAATATAATATAAATAATAAGTGTAAATCACCATCATCCAAAATAATATTCATTGAAACAATAAAAATATACATTATAATAACCAAAAGCATACAATACATCATTAGAAATATTCATCACATAACAAAACCTAAAAAAAAAAAAATCAAATTTGTTAAAACAAACATTAAAATATACCATTACAAAGAAAATATTAAAAATTTACACAAATTAAAAATAGAAAACAAAGGAAAAAAAAACTACAATCATTTAAGAACAAAAACTAACCATAAACTTGATTTCTTAATATTGCCAAATACATCAACCCTGCAAACTCAAAAATCTTTAACACACTTTGTCAATAATATATTGGACTTTTCACCATTTATATGAGAATGTATTAATGCAAACACAATAGTTAACCCTTAAAGTCTTGATAATATATCCCTAAACAAAATAAAAATTATATCATTTTTTTATAAAAAAATCCAATATTTAACATTATACAACATATAAAATATAATAAGTTTTATACCTTAACTTGACCCGGAAAACTAGAATTCTACCCATCAAGTTGACCTCTAAAACTTTTTAAATGTTGCATTGAATATATCCCATAATCATCATTTTGCTTTGTAGTTTGCCAAGCTAAGTGTAAAACTTTTTTTACGTAATTATGAAAATCTTTGTCACATGCCATGTCTTTGTCAGCCATTTAAAGACTAAAAATATGAATTTTCATTAAAAAAATACAAATATAATAAACAATAAAAAAATAAAGTAATCAATAAAAAATAATGAATAAACATGAATTAACTAATGAATATAAATAAAAAATAAATTAAAAAAAAACTAACCAAATACTTGAAACTTGTGATTGTAATTAAAAATCTTTCATGAGCTTGCTGTCAATAATGTTCAAGACTTTGTTATCAAAATCAAAGCACAAAACATAATAATATTTTGATTTATAAATAGGAAAAAAAACTATAAAAAATTTAAACAAAATAACTTAAAAAATAATCATAATAACAAAAACTAAAACAATTGACTTATTTCAAGTCATGTAACATAAATCAAGTTCAAATGAAAACAAGCCTTCTAATTTAACTTTTAAATTCCAAGGTAAAGTACATAACAATCAAAATAATTCAAAAGACCACTTAAGCATATACCAACTAGGTGAGTGAAAGAATTTTAGAAAAATGGTTCGCCCACTCAATACGAATCTCATCCAACTTAACCTCAGTGTACGAGTCATTCCCATTAAACTGTTAATCATAAAAGCAAATAATTTAATGAATTTTTTTTTATAATCGTACTCATCATTAAAAATTAACTTGTGATAATAAACTTACATTGTTCATCAATAAAGAGAAATCATTTACTAAGTCTTTCATGAACGTCATAACATAAAAGCCACACTCTATTGTACCTGGCTGTTGTGGAATCTATTTATCCACCAATTGAATATTTCATTATAATATTATTGAATAGACGTAGTAATATATGATTAAATCTGAAATAATAAGTCACACTTTTATAATTTTTAACATCTTATGGTAAATCCATTTCTCCTTACCATCTAGTGCTCCAAACATTGTTATAGATCTACATAAAAGAAATAATCATGCTTAAAAGGTGCACATGAATTATGTATAAGTAAAAAAGTTGACAAATGAATCATACACATGCTTTAATTAGCTCTTTCAAATCATCTTCAAGTTCATTTCCCATTGGATCTAGATAATACACTTCCTTTTTTGTCACATAAAAAATCACCAACACCGAATGATAGCTATAACAGTATAAGAAATATTAAGGAAAACCTTATTATAAATTAAGGTGATAATGAAGAATAGTAATGTAACAAGAATTATAAGGCATAAAGATAAATTGGCATTTCCTCGCTTTTCTTAAGCGATCACATATTCCTTGTGCCTTTGTGTTAAAAGAAGCTGCAACATTACCTTCTTGCCCAACTGAAACCAAACCTGGACGTATGAATCCAAATGGTTTAACTCCATTTATACCCGTGGTGATGGATTTATACAACCTGAAAATATTTAGACATTCAACATCTAATTTCTTTAACAACCATAAAAAATACATATAAAATTAATATAAATTAAAATTGACATACACATTATAGACTTCAATGATGTTTACTCCTATAGGTTGCATTTTCAATAGTGTTTTACACTCTTTCATCCCAATGTGAGCTCTAACTCCACTCATTTCAAAAACATCATCATTGATGAGGTATGGAAGTGCAACATTATTATTTGGCAGCTTATCTGTCACACCCCAATTTCTAAAGTATAATGGTCCTAGGGCAAGGGTAAGTTTAAGATCACTGTCAACCCTTAGAACCCATATAACCTATAATTAACCTAGGATCATAACTGAACATACATATTATTTAATAAATCTTAGGTTCTTGTTGGAGCTTCGACAGAGTTCCATTTATAACTAGGAGCCTCTTGTAAATAATGGATCAAACACTTCTATAAATAACCACATTATCAACTCAAAGTCAAATGACTCCTCCCGAGTCTCCAATATCAACAACTCATATCAAACTATATGTATGTTCATAACCCAAACATATATTAACAAAAATTCAAATCCAATATATGCTATGGAGCAACTAGATTACAAACACACATAGATAAACATTGATAGCCAATTAAACAATATATACATTGCTTCCTGAGTGGGAGGGATGGTCAAGAAGCTCAATATGATCTATGCAGGTTTCTCTCTACTCTAGTACTTGAAATATCAGAAAATAATGATGTGAGCTTTTATCTTAGTGAGTATATGAAATAAACTAAGACCTGGGGGCTGCATAAAGAAATATCATAATAAAAATATAAGGTGACAATAAAATAGCATATGTCGGAAGAAATGGCATCAAATAAATCACATAGACAGAACTTAATCGACAATTAATCAATCTGGACACATATGGGAGGGACGACACCACCATCCCCATTGTGTCTTCAAATTCATATACTTGGCCTAGTATACACCTAGAGTAATTAGTCCTCACCAGGTAGGACACTAATAAACTCGACTCTATTAGTTCAGTTACTCGTGCACATACCCTAATAGTTTCACCTCCTACTAGTACGGGTGTTCTGTCATATAATCATAGTCCAAGGCTAGGTTAAAGCTTAGTAAGATAATCAAATAACAATTTAGACTCCAATGGTCTCAAATAACAATCAATCCAATGGGTTTCAATTCAATTTATCAAAGGTCATTAGTAAATAATCAATAAAATAACTAATCTAAATCGATAAAATATCAATAGAAAGAATAGAGTCATCAAAATGAATGAACATAATAATCATATTTTATATTAAGGATTGTATTTCAGGTAAATTAAATCAAATGCAATATCAAATAATATTTAGAGGTTACCATGCATTGGTTTACTTCATAAACTCACCTTAATTGCTCAATAAATCTTTTTTAATCCTTAATTATAACTCGTCAATTCTATTGACCTACAAACGAATTTTTTGACAAATTATTATATAATCGATATTTAATTAATAAATTAATTTAATTAGGTAAAAAAAATATAATTTTAAAATAAAAATTCTAATAATTAAATTATTTAATTTAATTAATATTTAAATGACTATGCGTATCAAAATTTAATTAATTATAAGTTTAGATGTGATAATAATCGATTTATTACCGATTATTCCTCGATCTTCGCCAACTTCTGTTTTTAGTGAAATTGGTATAGATGAGCTCGTAATAGGATAACCAATGTAAATACGATTTTTTAAAAATTTTCCTATAATGTTACGATAGAAAATTATGTCGATTAATATATTAGAAAATTCTCAAACTCAAAAATTGGGTAGTTTACAACAATCTCTTTAATTTGCAAAAAATCAGTTTTATGAAAGCTTATAAAATAAGAAATTCAATGGTACTAAAATCTCTTAGAACGGAGGTCCGGATCGCTAGAAACGATTCATTGACGTTTATAGCTTAAAAATTTTCTTTCATCCCTGTTTATTCATTTCTCTGTTTTGAGAAGCAATTTTTGTGCTTCTCATTGATCAATTAGAAGAGGCTTAACTTGAAAATGAGCTAATAAAATTCTAGAATCAGTCACCTCAAATCGAATTCCTAGATCATACAAACTTCGCATCTCCTTAGTTAGTGATCTCTTATACATTTGAATATGCACTAAACTTCCTGCTAATTGATGGCTTAAAGCGTCAGCTATACCACATTAGTTTTCCATGGATGGAATAAGATTTCACAATCATAGTCTTTAAGTAACTCCATCCATCTCCTTTCCCTAGGGTTCAGATATTTTTTCTCAAAGATATACTTTAAGCTCTTGTGATTTGTGTAAATTTCACACTTCTCACCATAAAGATAATGTCTCCAAATTTTCAGGGAAACACTATAGCAGCCATTTTCAGATCATGGGTCAGATAACTTAACTCATGCTTCTTTAGCTATCTAGAAGCATAAGCTATCACACTTCCATGTTGCATTAACACACATACAATTCCCACTATTGATGCATCATAATAAACTATGTATATCCCCTTTTCAAAAGGAAGTGTCAGTACTGGTGCACTAGTGAGACAAGTTTTGAGCCTTTGGAAGCTCTCTTCACATTCATTAGACCACTGATTCTTTACCTGTTTCTGGGTGAGTTTGGTCAAAGGAGAAACTATCTTAGAGAAATCTTTGACAAATCTCCGGTAATAGCCGATCAAACCCAGAAAACTTTTGATTTTAGTCACATTGGTTGGTCTAGGCCAATTAAGAATTGCTTCAACTTTATTTGGATCAACTTGGAGTTCATCCTTACTGATCACATGCCCTAAGAAGGAAACTTTATCAAGCCAAAATTCACATTTTAAAAATTTGGCATATAATTGATGCTTCCTCAGAGTCTTTAAGATTGTTTAGAGATGCTTTTCATGTTCTTCTTGACTTTTTGAGTAAATAAGAATGTCATCAATAAAGACAATGACAAACTTATCCAAATAGGGTTAGAAGACTCGATTCATCAAATCCATAAAAGCAGCAGGAGAATTTGTTAACCCCAAAGGCAACATTAAGAGCTCATAATGGCCATATCTAGTTCAAAATGTTGTCTTAGGCACATCTTCCTTCTGAATTCTTAGCTGATGATAGCCTGATCTCAAATCTATTTTAGAAAAATGTGTTGGGCCCTATAACTGGTCGAACAAATCATCTATCTGAAGAAGAGGATATTTATTTCGAACAGTGACTTTATTGAGTTGTCGATAGTAGATACATAGTCACAGAGTTCTATATTTCTTTTTAACAAATAGAATTGGTGCACTCTAAGGTGAAACACTAGGGCGAATAAATCCTTTATCAAGAAAATCTTGCAACTGTGTCTTTAATTCTTTCAGCTCAACTGGATCCATATGATATGGAGTAATGGAAATTGGATCGGTACCTGGTGCCACCTCAATCGATAACTCAATCTCTCTTTCAGGTTATAAGCCTGGGATTTCTTTAGGAAACATATTCAAAAATTCATTAACTATCAGAATTTGCTCAATCCCTATAACTTCCACATTATCATTCTTGACATATGCCAAGTATCCCTGGCATCCCTTCCGTAGTAGCTTCGTAGCCCTAATGGTTGAGATTAGGTTGTAAGGAACTTCACTCTTATCCCCTTTAAATTCAAATATTTCCTTAGAAGGAGGGTGGAACACTACCTTCTTATAATGACAATCAAGAGTAGCAAAATGTTTGGATAGCCAATCCATGCCCAAAATGACATCAAATTCTAGAATCGTTAATTCAATCAAATCAAATTCTAAGATTTTACTAGAGATTCCCACTTTGCAAGTAAGAAAGACATTTTAGATGAACACTTCCTCTTTCAAAGGAGTAGCAACAATCAGTGGACTTGAAAGTAATTCACAAATAATAGAGATTCTTTTAGCAAAAGAAGGAGAAATGAATGAATGTGTCGCCCTAGAGTCAAATAAAATGTGAGCATCAATAGTCTGAATAGGTAGAGTACTTGTAATCATAGTGTTAGACCCTTGAGCTTCACTCTGTGTCAAGGAAAATACTCTTCCTTGATGTCTACCCTAAGGAGCTTAGGTTGATGGCTGACCTGGTGTTCGTCTAGAATTCCTGCCCATTCCTATACCTCTACCACCATTACCTCTACTCGATGGTGTATTGCTTACCCTTTCCATTTGAATAGTAGGCTGTGAAATCTATGGTCTATTTACAGAATCATATGGACAGTCTCTCATAAAGTGCCCTTGCTTCCCATAGCCAAAGCATGCATCAGTCTCATAATAACATCTTCCTTTATGCATTTTTCCACAAATGGAATAAGGTGGAGTAGGGGCTCTAGTTGGAGTTGATGGGCCCTGTACTATGACTCATCTGAGAAACTGACATAGAAGTGCTCTGCCTAGATTGTACCCTCCCTGGCCGACTCCTGTAACTTCCCGTAGGGTAACTGACTGTAGGAACAGTTTTCGACCTGCTGTCACTCTTGCCTTGTTTTGATGAGCTTTCTATTCTAACCCTTTTACTATGTTCCTTTATGGCCCTGACTTCAATCTCCCATTCCTCAATCAGAAGAGCTTTATCAACCACTTCAGAGTATGTTGTGAAATTCTGTGAAATAAGCATTTTGTAAATAGGAGCAATTAATCCCCTTCTAAACTGTGAAATCGAATGGCTTCATCAGGCACCAAGGCTGTTGCAAACTTGCTCAGCTTGGTAATCTTCTTATCATATTCTGAAATCATCATCTCAGGAGTCTTTCCAATCTTTCGAATTCTTAAGCTCGATCTGTTCTCACATTTTCTAGGAGGAAAGAATTCATAACCATTTCTTTAAAACTTCCCCATGAAATTTCAGCATTTCCTCAAAGAAATTGAGCAATACTCCTTTTGAATTAGTCTTTAGCAGTTTCTTTTATCAAGTATCCGACATACTCTATGGCTTTTCGATAAGAAATACTAGTAATCTGAATCCTATCATCTAAGTCTTCTAAGAATTTTGTAGGATCTCCATCACCTTAGTATTCTAGTGGCTTTAGCTTTAGGAATTTGTAATAGCTGACATCCTATACTTCTCGTGCTACAGGTAGTGGAGGAAGAACTACTGGTGGAACAACTGGTGTTAATGGAACTGCAGGGGAAATAGGTGTTACCGGAGCTATAGGGACAACATGTGCTACTGAAGCTGCTAGAACAGAAGGAACAACTGGAGTAGGAGGACCATGTTGTTTTCTTTGCTAGTTTAACTGTTGATGTAACATTTCATTTTCTTTCTGGAGTTGCTTCACTCGCTGAAGTAATGCAACTACATCTATTTGAGGTATAGGTGGCATGGAGGAGGTGGAGCTGTACCAACCTTAGCTTTATTTACTAATTCTTCCTTAGGAGGAATGTTCTTTCTCGGGCGACCTTGGCCTCTCCCTCGACCGGGTAGTGGAGGAAGATTCATATGCTGAAAATAAATAAGTAAGATAAGTTTAGATACCATCAACTAATATACGCTTATCAAATCAAAAAAACACAATGACATATAGAACCTATGCTCGGTAGTTTTCTAATTAACTTATTTATAAACTTATGCTCTGATACCACCTCTTTCATACCCCAATTTATGAAGTATGAAAATCCTAGGGCAAGGGTAACTTTAAGACCACTTAACCTATAATTAACCCAGGATCATAACTAAACATACATATTATTTAATAAATCTTAGGTTTTTGTCGAACCTTCGGCAAAGTTCTGTGTATAACTAGGATATAGCCTCCTGTAAACAATAGATTAAACACTTCTATAAATAACCACATTCTCAACTTAAACTCAAATGACTCTTCCCGAGTCTCTAATATCAACAACTCATATCAAACTATATATATGTTCATAACCCAAACATATATTAACAAAAATTCAAATCCAGCAAATGCTATGGAGCAATTAGATTATAAACACACATAGATAAACATTGATATCCAATTAAACAATATATACATTGCTTCTTGAGTGGGAGGGATGGTCAAGAAGCTCAATCCGATCTATGAGGGTCTCTCTTTACTCTAGTACTTAAGATATAAAAAAAATAATAATGTGAGCTTTTATCTTAGTAAGTCTATGAAATATACCATGACTTGGGGGCTGCATAAAGAAATATCATAATAAAAATATAAGGTGATAATAAAATAGCATATGCTGGAAGAAATGGCATCAAATAAATCACATAGACAAAACTTAGTTAACAATCAATCAATCTGGACACATATGGGCCGAACGACACCACCATCCCCATGTGTCTTCAAATTTGTATACTTGGCCTAGTATATGTTAGAGTAATTAGTCATCACTAGGTAGGACACTGATAAACTTGACTGTATCAGTTCAGTTACTGGTGCACACAGCCTAGGAGTTTCACCCCCTACTAGTACGAGTGTTATGTCATATAATCATAGTGTAAGGCTAGGTTAAAGCTTGGTAAGATAATCAAATAATAATTTAGACCCCAATGGTCTCAAATAACAATCAATCCAATGGGTTTCAATTCAATTTATCAAAGATCATTTGTAAATAATCAATATAATAAATAATCTAAATCGATAAAATATCAATAGAATGAATAAGGTCATCAAAATGGACAAACATAATAACCATATTTTATATTAAGGATTTTATTTTAGGTAAATCAAATCAAATGCAATATTAAATAACATTTGGTGGTTACCATGCATTGGTTAACTTCATAAACTCACCTTAATAGCTCAATAAATCTTTTTCAATTCTTAATTTTAACTCGTCAATTTTATCAACCTCTGAACGAATTTTCCGACAAATTATTATATAATCGATATTTGATTAATAAATTATATTTAATTAGTTAAAAAAATATAATTTTAAAATAAAAATTCTAATAATTAAATTAGTTAATTCAATTAATAATTAAAAGACTATGCGTATCAAAATTTAATTAATTATAAGTTTAAATACAATAATAATCAATTTATTACTGATTATTACTCTATCTTTGCCAACGTCGGTTTTTAGCGAAATTGGTGTAGACAAGTTCATAATAGGATAGCCAATGTAAATACGATTTTTTGGAAATTTTTCTATAACATTACGATAGAAAATTATATCAATTAATATATTAAAAAATTCCTAAACTCGAAAATTGGGTAGTTTACGACTATCTACTTAATTCGCAAAGAATTAGTTTTATAAAAGCTTATAAAATTAGAAATTCAATGGTATGAAAATCGCTTAGAACGGAGATCCAAATCGCTTGAAATGATTAGTTGAAGTTTATAGGTTAATAATTTTCTTTTGTCCCCGTTTCTTCGTTTCTCTGTTTTGAGAAGCAATTTCCGTGCTTCTCATTTATACATCAACAACCTCAGCTTTTTTTTTTTTTCATGTGCTAGTCACATGTTTATTAATTTAATTTTTTTTAATCTTATTATTATTGTTAATATATATATATATATATATATATATATATATATATATATATATATATATATATATATATATATATATTTTTTAAATAACATAAAG